>WEKY01038529.1:58144-79398 GCA_013390045.1 Picathartes gymnocephalus
TGTTTCTGATTTTAGTCATGTCAGCGGCATGCTCACAACTGACCTTGCAATTGATGAGGATGCAGGAACCCCACTTCACACACAGGCCTTCTCTGCATGCTTTTTGCAACTTTTTTGCCTCGTGGTTGTTTAGTTGACCCTGTTCTTGTCTTATCTCTTACTCCCAATGCACATGAGGAATGATTTTTTTCTTACTCTTGGTGCTGCCACTTAATAGTGGTTCAGTCTGCATTCCAGCTTTTCTTGTTCTGTCCTTACATGCTCCTGGTAATCTTTCATACTCAGTCCATAGTATCTGAGCATGGCTTCTCCCTTCTGTGCACCCCACGCACATGCTGGTCAGTCTGTCTGCTACTGCAGGGACTTTCCAGCACTGCCAAAGCCCCTTTTTTACCACTGAAAGCTGCTATCTCTTGATCAGTTCCATGGCCAGTTGCTGTGGCCCTCCCACCATGTAAATACCTGTGGTCTTTTCCTCTATAATTATTATCTGTAAAATTTTCAGGTGGTTTTAGTCTTCTCTACATGCCAGGCTTCCAGCAAGTAAATGGATCCAAGCTGAGGCAACATTTCACCTGTTTTCTCCTTGCCTGCTCTCCCTTTCCTATTACTATTCAAGTCATGCCAATTATCCCACCAAGACTCTGTTATGCCAATTAAGTCATAATTTTGATCTTGTATTGAGACTTTTAGCTCCACCTGTTTATCCCAAATATTTCTTCCATTAATATACAGACATCTAAAATATTCAGTGGACTGATTCGCTACTTCCCATGTCTCTCCTGTGACCCTATTTGAATACCAACATCACTGAAATTTTAGCTCCCTATCAGGCTGCTCTTGTTTATGATAACTTTTTTTTCCCTAGTAACCCCTCCCTCAATCCTACTTTAAAGCTCTTCTAACTAGGTTAGCAGTTTTCTGGATCAAGGGCATGCAGCCAGTGCAGCAGGAAAACCTGAACACCTTCCAGTAGCATCTTGGGCTATGGCAGGCAGCACCTCTTCCCACACCTGCTTCCGTGATACAGCAAACAGCAAACCTCCTCTCTTCCCATCAGAAGGGGGTCATCAACTTTCTCAGCTATTCCTGATTTTGGAGGAGGGCTGGCTGCAAATCTCATGTCTGGGGTCGGTGTGTGATTTTTCCTTAGCACTAGGATTTAAATATTGTTTGCTCCCTGGATAAGATGCCTGTTCTTGATTTCCACATCTGCCTCAGGAGGGAGCCAACTGCATCCCTACCTGTGGGGAAGCTGTTTCCTTCTCCACTGATGGTGCTGCTGCCGGCTCTAGGCAGCCAATCTCTTTGTGCTTAGAGGTGTTCTCACACACTGTGTCCTCGGGCCCTCCTGACTCCTTTCCCTGAAGCTCCCTGGCTTGCCACCAAAGACACTCATGGATACAGGCACCTCTCCTGCCTTCCCCACTGGAAGGGAAACAGGGGCTTCATTCCTTGTAAATCCAACCCAGTGCAGGGTCTGAGTCATCCAGGATCAGCATTCCCCACCTGAGAGGCACCTCCCTGGTGCAGACCAAAGTCAAAGCTTGTCTTAACGTTTGGGTACAGCCAGACTGATCTCACTCCACCCTTAAACTGAGAGGTAGAGAGCTGCTTTTCTCTGGGAACAGGCTAGATGCTCCAGGGGGTATCTTCTGTTCATGGCCGTCAGCATCAGCCTGGGCACAAACCCACGACGAGATAGCTTCAGCCAGTCCTTTAAATATCCTATACAAAATTCATCATACCCAGAGGACTTGAAAACACCAGAGAAAGGAGCCTTACAGCTTTCCCATCACAGTTAGCTCATCAAGCTGACCTGCTTGGAGTCCAGGCAATGCAAGTGCATGTCCCACTGCTTCTCTTCAGGCAGGCATATTTAAAAAATACTCTTCTGCCTCATTTTTGTAAATGTAGAAAATGACAGTCCTGCCACTGCAGTCAGTCATGTGATATTTTTCCCCTCCAACTATGTTATGTTCTAATGAAGGAACATTTTGTTTAGCATGTGAAATGGTAAATATCTCAAATCATAGGAAAACATACAATAGTTGCATTTTGTTATAAACAATGAGCACCCACTAGGAAAACACTAGAAGAATGAAACCCTCTTCCCTTTCCTGTTGACTATGTGTGCTTTGCTTTCAGGCAAAATGGCATTTCCCTCCAAGACCTGAATCACCATTCTTTCCCAGGACTTGTTATCGATATAACTTCCCAAGTTATTGTTATTCCTTTTATTGATTATTACTGCCAATACACATAAAGCTCATGCAGCTCCTCCAAAGACAGTGCAAATGTCCTCACAAGAAATCTGATCACCCATTCATAAAGGTAAGGGAAGGTGTGAAGAACTAGCAATAATAAATGGGGTACCAATTGTACTAGAACTATTAGTAGTGTAGGTGTAGTCTGTGCACCTGTTTATCTGAATGTTATTTTATACTGAATGGGGAATTTCTAACATTGTAGTTACTGCTGGATCTGAGTTGGACAGATCAAAGTGATAATTATCATGTTCTAGAAATCCTTATTTTTGATGATGAGGTTTTTTAAGCCTGTAACAACACACAGCTCCAATTGCAAAAGCTTGAAATTGCCTCTTCAGTAGAAGCAGGGCTTTGATTTCATCTAATTTGACCCTTCCACTGCACTTATAAGTGCACTCCAGTGTGGCTAGAGATAAAAACTTTGAAATTTAAATGTGCAACTTGCAGCTGAGGTTGAATTTGCGAGCTAGGACACAGAGTACCTTTTGATGAGCAGCAGTTTTCATTACAGCTGTCAGAAAATACCTCCCCATTAGGAAGCGATGAGTACATTTAATTCAAGTCCAACCCTTCCAACATCATCACTTACAGACACTCTTCTGCTCTGTGAGTGAGGTTCTAATAATACACTGAGCCATGTGGGACGCACCAGGGTGATTAATGCTTAGATGTGAACATGTACTGCACAGAGTATATATTTCCCCCTTAAATGAATATATCTGGTTTTCATTGATATTGAGGTAGATTTGCTCTGTACTTGCTCACATGAGGAAGCCTAGAACTGTGGGATCTATCATTCAGTAATAGCTCCTGATAACACTAACACTTGGAACATGGCAAAGTAAAAAATGTGAATTCATATTCACTTTTAATAAACTGGGGTAATTAGTCAGTTGAAATGCAATAGAAAGTGACAGCCTGTGACACATAAAAGACTGCAGACTGACAAAGACAGAGCTATTCTTCATTGCACTAACATCCGTTTCTTCATCAACATTGAATTTTTTCAGTCTCTTGGCATTTCAATTACATTATAAAATGAAGGGCTAAAATCCTGTCTCTGCATTTTTTCCTCTCCTCTTTGAAATTAAAGTAAAGAAAAGAGAATAGAAGAGGAAAACCCTCTCCTCGATTTGCTTCTGTATCCCCCAAAATTATGTCAGTGGGCCACGGCATCCACAGTATGCAGGAATCCACGGCATGCAGGAAAAGGTGTTCAAGCCTTGACTTCATCGAGGTGCTACTGGGACTGTGAAATCCCACCCAAGGGAACTACCTGGAAGACAGCAAAAATGGGGAAAAATAGGTAAAAACCCCAGCAAAAACATTTATGACTAAAACAAATATAACCATGAAACTCAAGATGCTTTTGACACTCCTTTGCTCTTTGCTGGCATCGTCAGTATTTCTCTCTGCATCCCCAGTGCCCAGCACCCAAGGAGTCACTAATGGGCCGGTTGGGCAACTCATTTCTGACAGAAGGGGATGTCACGTTTCCACTTCAGCTGCTTCCCTTTTCGCCAGTGCTTCCATTTGGGCTGCTTCCTTTGGGCTGCAGGATGCTGGGAGCCAGGGTTAGCAGCACAGTCGGCAGGGCAGTGCCCTCACCCACCAGGAATGGAGTCTCATGATACTCCAGCACAGCAGGGCTGCCTTCCAGCTCACCTTTTGGGAGCAGCAGTGAGTCAGATGGCTCTGCCCAAAATATTCCTGGTTCTTAGTTCCCTCTTTTTCATAATGATTTTTGGTAAGGTCCTCATCTGGGGACATGAATGATGCTGTCTTTTAAATGGATATGATGAGCAGCTACACTTGTGTCACAGCATTTGGTGCAGTTAAGCCTATATAGAGAGAAGCAATATCTTTTATTGGATCACCTGGGACAACAGTCAGAAACAGACCAGATTCCAGGCACAGGAGGCTTTCCTCAGGACTGAAGCAGTCTCACTCAGCACCTTGGATCAGCCTAGTGACCAGAGCACTGCTACTCCTCCTGATGCAGCGGTTTACATTGGTTAATTGTTTTTTGGTTTGTTCTATGTACCCCTGTTTGGACCCTGTATACTCTCCCTGTCAATTATCTGTCCCCTCCCCTGGTCGAGTGAGAGAATCCCTCTCTCTCCCCTGTCATTCTCCTTTCACCCCTGCCCGAAGTTCTAGAAAGGTCTCTGTCATTTGGCTATGCATTGGCCTTCACAGGTGTAACCCCACTCCCCTGTTCTCCCGTTTGCTGTGTAACCTGTCCCTCACCCCGGGACCACACCCTTGGGCTTTCCCAATTGGTCATGTTTGTGCCTCCGCCCCTGGGACCCTGAGGGTAGAAAACCCCCTGTCACCTGTATTCGAGGTCTCTCAGAGCAGAGCATAGGAGGTTCTGTCCTTCTATGTGAAACTCCTGGTGGCCTGACTCAGTTAGTGTCTCCCCATCAGCTAAATAAATCTTAGCTGGTATGCAGAGCTACTGAGTCCTCCCCGCTTGACTTCTCCTCGTGGTGGTCACCTGCTCTTCACGCTGCTATCGGCTCTGCTCGCTGCGGCTGCGATAGGGCTCTGGGGATCAGAGAAGGTCCCCAGAGAGATTGCCTTCGACCGGCACAGCCTTGGCACACCGGGCAGCAGAGCGTAGCGAAATCCTCCCACTCTTCAGGTCCTCTGAAAATCTTACCATAGACCTCTAGCAGCGGAAAAGAAGCAGGAAGTATTTTTACATGAATAACAAATGACATTTAAATCCTCTTTTTAAATGTCATATGGGCATTTTGCTGTGCAAAGCCTCAGCTTGTTGACTGGTGAAAGATCAATGACTTACCTCCCAGGCATGCTATTTTGTTAATTTTTGTATATTGTTTTGAGAGGCTCAGATGGAAGGCACCAAGGTTGAGCTGTATAATTTTCACAGAAGCCTCATGGTCTCATTTGGTTCATTCATATGTCAACGCAGCTTTTAATTTCTCAGTTGTGGGGCTCGAGTCTTAAAATACACCAGCAGCAAGAAGGCCCCCTTTAAGTACCTGAATGAAAGGGTCAGGTTTTCAACTGTTTCTAGTCTCCTGCAGTTCCTATTGTTTTAAAAGAGGTGTGCTGTTCAAAAAACTTAGCTCCCAGCTGTAGGCATGAGCACTTCTGCTGCTAATACTTCACGGCACAGTCACTACTTCTATCACCTCTGTGAAAAATGGATCTAGAGGGGATTTGTAGCCTAACTAGCATCCATGGAAAAACGGTGATGATCTGAACTGCCTGCACTGCCTCCCTTTGAGTCTTATTTCCAGTGAAAAAGAAATAATCTTTGCAGAAGTGAAATAAGGAACCATATATTTTGAATAGAGTTTAAAAATCTCAGAGAGGGTAAAAGGCAAAAATACGTTAGCAGCATTATTGGAATTATTAATCTGTGAACAGTTTTAATAAAAAGTATTTCCCCAAGATGTTCCTCTCAGTCCCATCTGTCCCTGAGTGCTCTGGAGAAGATGCAACCTGAGCACCGTGACAGGTTGCTGAAGGCACCTCTTATCTTTTCCACTCTCTAGCTGGACTTCTTATGTCTGATATCGTCCTTCTATTGATAGTAAAGTCTGTTTTAATAACTGGGTAAACCAAAATTCTGAATTTTAAGCAGTCAGGGATATGAACTTGAACCTACGCTTATAAATTTGAAATTCATTGCCTAGAAATGTTTTGGGGTTTTATTTTTTGTTTGTTTGTTTGTTTTTGTTGGGTTTTTGTTTGTGGGGTTTTTTTGTTTGGTTTGGTTTTGGTTTTTTTTTTTTTTTTTTTCCTTGGTTGGTTTTGGTTTTTTTAATAAAATTTACCTGTATGAATTGATCTTTCAAAAGAGTCATGAACAGACTGGATCTGAAGTGCAGGCCAGTCCCTCAAGTGGCATGAAGTATTGACTTGGGCATCAACACTGGTGAAACTAAATAATTTTGCACCAGCTAAGAGCTCTGCATAATTTTTTTTTTTTTTAGACTTAGGGAACTTTCACAGATCAGGCTTTATTCTCACCTTGTTCAGCCAGCAATATTCATGGTCAGAATTAGAGTGTTCCTTTGCCAGGTCACTACAGAAATGAGATAAATGTGCAGATAAGGATGAAGCCTTAATCATAGTTTATTTTTAACCCTTAGATTTTGTTCATTACCTCTTGAGTTCCTCATTCTGGCAAATCACCTTGGCATTGGCAGAAAATACAAGGGAAATAAACTGGAGCCTGTTTTCACCTTAAGCGGCCAAGTGGTTAAAAGACTGGCATGTAAATAGCTCTGCTGCACCTATGCTGTATTATGAAGTCCAGTGGGATTCAGCTTAAATCTTGAGAGGGAGTGTGAGGGGTTTGTTTTTCACAGGGGCTTTAGCCTACAGTTAAGTGCAAACACCTGCTGAAGTACTGGTAATTAGTAGGTAATTAGTAGCTAATGTTCTTAGAATTTAAAAAGAAAAGCTTACATAAGTAATTACTTACTATTTCTTATAATGTGCTGCTTTTCCTGAGATTTCATATCCCCAGAACATTTGCCAAGTTCCTAGGTTCCTCAACATACTAAATTGTTTATTAATTACACACGTATATTGCTTGTAGAAAAAATAAAATGCATTAAAACGCTGGAAACAGGAGTGAGTTATCTTTTAAATTACAGCACAAGACTCGTTGGAAATGACAGAATTCACAGAGGATAACAGCTTTAGGAGGAGCATTAATTTGGGGCTGAGGGAGGAGGATGGTTGTGGCTGGAGCAGTGAAAGCAACAGCTGGATAGCCCTGAATGAGTTTCTTTTGCTTGGATGGGGGATAGAGAGACACGAAGTGAGAAGCAGCCTTTGTGGTGGGTGTTTTGCTCAGGCCACTAAATGTATAGCACAGCTGTGGACCCCCAACTGGATTCATGCTTTCCCAGCTCTATTCACGCATTTCAGGTGTGCTACAAGTTAGGGGCTTCTCTGACTCCACAGCAAAGCAGTTTGCGTTGTATTTCCCCTCTTTGTAGAAGAATCACTTCTGGATCAATGGAAGAGCTAAAGCATCTGCCTTATCAAACTCTTTCTGCAGTCAGTACTCGCCATTTTCATGCATGAGAACTCTTTAGGAAAAGCTTTTTTACATGCTTTAGACAAGGACTTGGAGATGATGCAGCTATTGAGGCTGTGATTGCACTTACCAGCCGCCAGCCTTGCTCTTGCAGTGCATGGGACATGCTTTATAGAGAGGCAGAAGAGCAGTGTGCCTGCTGAGTGCCCAACTGGAACTGGGCGATGCTCACCATGTGTCCTTGTGCAGGGCCCTGCTTGCAGCTCAGCGTGAGCCCTGTCCTCTGTGGCAGTGGGGTACACACACCATGTCCTCTCTGATGATGGTTCTCCTTCGAGGTGCAGTGCAGGCAAAAGCAGTTTTAGTAACAGCAAGGACCATGCAAAGGCAAATAGGAGTTCTAAAGAGTAATCCTTGCAGGGAGGAGGTTGAATGTCACCCTCCAAGCTCCTGCACTGGGGGAACACAAAAGCCTTGAGCTCTGCCATATTCCCTGAAGTCGTGCTGTGCAGCAAGGCCGAGGGGACAGCACAGCTCTCTTGGGATCTTCTCATGTAGGACAGGGACTTCTGGAAGAGCTGATATGGGAAAACCTCCCTGTCTCTCGAGGAAGTTCATCAGTTTGAAGGAGCAGTCTTCCAGACAATGGCCCTGGTCATCGTGGGGAATGGTCCTGGAGATAACTTCCTGTATCCTGTTTTACCATACTTCACTTAGGACTTCCTAAACTGGGAGCTTGTGGAGCAGTCTGGACATGACTGTGATGTTTTAATAGAATGGTGATTCAATTGAAAATGGAGCCACACCCTAAAGATAAATCATGTGCTGAAGTCCTTCTTTTATCTTTACTATTCACAGTTGTTTTGTTTTCTTAGCTGGCAGTGAATAAGAAAAAACAAACGAACATTCCCAAATTGGACTAATTGAGATGAAAGCTGCTGGTAGGCACCAACTTAGCATACAGCTTGGGCTTCCTCAGGGTTTTAGTTCCTCCAGCATTCTTATTATTCTTTTCCAATCAATTAAGCTGAATGCAAATGGAAAAAGTGAAATTAAAAGGAAAAAAATCCCATAAAACAAAGGCGAAAATTACTTCAAAAAACCCACCCAAAAAAACACCACCACCCCAGGGTGGGGGAGAGTTGGCTGTTTCAACCATACATGGCTCTTAAGAAAAACACCCACATTTTCATGCAGAGTTCTAATACTAGCTGATTAATCTCTTTGAGGTGTTCACCTTGGAAGGCTCCAAACCCAGCTGTATCTTAATAACAACTAATATCAACTCCTCTCACACAGAGGCAGCAAACCTCTGAGGAGGTGCATAAGTGCTAGGGCAGCGTTTTTTTCCTGAACAATGGGTCTGCTTTCTCCTGGTGAAGATAAGCCCAGCTGAATCATAGAATCATAGAATTGTTTAGGTTGGAAAAAACCTCTAGGATCATTGAGTCTAACTATTAACCCAGCACTGCCAAGTCCACCACTAAACCATGTCTCTAATTTGCTTTAGATTCATACACCATTTACCACAACTCGGGATTTCCTGAACTGCAAATGGCATTGCCTGTCAGGAGAAATAAAATGCCTGAATGATGGCATCTGAGGTGATGAAGGTATTTGTCGTTTCAAAGGTCTTATGAAAGAGTGAGTTTCCATTCAGTGAAAAAGTGCTAGCTTCATTTTTTAATTAAAAATAGTGCATGGTTCATACTTACATGGTAATGATTTGTAAAAGTATTTATGTTTCCTAAATAAGCAGTAATTAAAAAAATTAAACAGCAAATCTGTGGCCCTTTAGGAGCTATTTCCTGCCACTGTGCTATGCACCAGGGATGTGTGAGGCTTCCCAATCATAGCTGGGGACCAAAGAAGATTATTTGCTTCAAAGGCCTCGTTCTGTACATTCAAGATACAAAGCACCCTCCCTATGCTTTAGTATCATTAGTGGTGTAAGACTGAGAAAGGAGTTGTTGTGATTACTTTAAAAGGAAAAAATTATCACTCAGCCTGTTTTAATTCTTCATTCTCACAGAATGTTTCACTCAGAAGGAGAAGCTAAGTCACTATGGAAGGAGGTATGGTAAGAATATTGACACAGGAGGATAGTCTCATGTTCCTTGAGCCGTGATGGAAAACTTGAAAGAACACAGAAATACCACACAGCGGTTTAAAAAAGGAAGAGCAATTAATTCAAATAATTTTGAACACAAATTGGCTTTAAAGTACAAACACAATTTGGCCAGGACATTGGATTAATGGATCTTGCCAAAGGGTTTATGGCATTAAATCATCTAATCTAGCCATGCTTTCATACCTGAACAAAAGACCAATTCTGTAACTCAGTCTCCTTTGTGATCCCACTCCATATGCCCTGGGCTTCCTACTGCAGTATTATTTTGCTTTTCCGTAAAAACCAACCTTGAACAGACATCATATTTTTACTATTTCTCCAGCATGTACTTAAGATATGTCTCACCATGAGGACTGAAATCAGTTGCCTAATCAGAAGTTTCAAATGCTGTTTTTGATGCCCTGTGGTGTCCAAGACATCCACCAGGGCTGGCAGATGAAGCACATCCCTGAGGGAAGGCTCATGGCTTTCTCGACTAGGAACTATTACTTGTCCCATGTCCCTTGGAAATACAAGGCTTGTGTTGTAACAATCCAGGCTGGTGTTGTAATGAAGTGATAGTACATTTGAATTCCACTGTTACAGCCAGTTTTATTATTATCAAGCAATATATCCTTACTACATTAAGAGTGTTGTTTGTTTTGATTCTCTGAAAATTTAGAACCAGACGGAAAACAATTTTTCTGAGGCTACTCCATCTTCCCGAAGAGTTACTGGAGAGATGAGCTGCATAATGACATTCTGTAACTTGACTCCTGAAAACTGGTTTGATTTCAGATCAGTCATTTTACTTTTGATGCAAACTGATGACAGATACCAGAGCAAAAATACCCCTTCTTCTCTGTCTGAGTCTCAACTGATGCATCATTTACCCAGCTGATGTATCGATTCACGCATGAAAAGCTGTGTGCAAATAACACAGGATAATGTTTATGCATTGTAGGCTAATTTTGCTCTCAGTTATACCCACTCCACTTTGCTCCTTTCATTGAGGTTGACAGGTGTAAATGAGAGCAACTTATTTTTTACTCTGTGACCTTAAAATTAAATGAATGGGATTCTTCAGGGCTTGGTTGCCTTTACCATCATCATCATCATCATCATGTAACTGCAGTAATCCTATATGTCTTAATTGCTGCACCGGGGGACTGGCTCAGCTCACTTACTTGGCAACGGGATGATGATCCCTTCTGGTCAAGCTTGCCCTGAGTTAAACCTGAGACAGAGGTGGGTAAAAGCGGAGCCATATGAAGAATCTTCAGTGGTGCTTGGTGTGAGTGTTACATTCATAGAGGGCAGAGATACCTCTTGGGTTTATTACAAGAATGTGTCCATATCTGAAATCACAAAAGATAGGTACAGTCCATTAGAATCCCATTCGTGTTTCAACAGCAAGGATCTGAACTCAAGAGGGCTGAACCCCCGTTTCCCCCATGTTCAGGCATGGACAGATGACTGAATGCATGTGAGGAAGCAGTAACCCCAGGCTGCACTCAGTTACCTTCTGCAAGGGCTCTCGAAGATACTACACACAATGAACTGGACAATATAAAGACAAGAACAGGCCAAATAAGAGGCAAGTGTTGTATGCATCTTAACATTCAGTTCTTGTCTAATATTTAGTGAAGCTTTCTGCCTGGTTTAAACATGTTAATTGGAAGCATCTCTTGAAAAAAACCTTTTTATAGAGACTTATGGCTGCAACTATTAGAAACTTTAACATCTTTGCATAAATAGAAAGGGCTCACAGTAACATCTTTGCATAAATAGAAAGGGCTCACAACCTGTGAGCCTTCAAGAGCTAGATGAGATGAGAAATGGATAGAACACTTAGAAAAGCCACATAACAAGTGCTGTGACTTCAAAGAGATCTTTCTTTACTCATCTCATGACATGTTGTGTTCTGGAGACTGAAAGTTTTGGTATCCTGGTTCTCTGTGGATCATCTAACACAGAACCATTGGTTCTTCACAGAACATCTGTCCTTAAAAGAGTCTGAAAACAACAGGGGACGCCTGATGATAGCCATTGTGTACTGACTAGAAAGGAGCAAAATATTTGTTTCTCAAGCAAATCAGTTGATTATCTTGGAAAAAACATTTCTGGTACAGAAGCAATCGCCTGACTAAGTCTAGCAATCACCTGCTCTCTAGAGGGGGTAGACCTCTGAGCAAATCGGACAAAGAAATAATGGGGGTTCTAGAAGTGATAGAGGTCATAAAGTTCATAATTCCTTAGATGATTCCCAGCTCTTCATAATAATTCTTGCAGTCAGGGAGTACCTCTCCTTTTTAAGCAGTCTCTTTGCATCATCTTTATGCTTATATATATGATTTCTGGACTTACCATGTATTTATGTATGCATTTCACTATAGTGGGTAGATAACAATAAAACAATCAGTAACAACATATTAAAATGATGGGAGCAAGAGGAAAGGAAACACAAGTTAATGTAACACCTGTGCAAGACAGTGTATCAAAACTGGGTAAAAAGCTTCAGCTGTGCTTTTTGGTTTACATTATGCAGTGTTCTTTATCTGGAGGTGGCACCCATATAGGTCATACTGATGTCACAATTGCAAAGCCTAAAACCTCTGAATGCTACCAGACATTTCTGGCAGAGAATGTGCATACCTTACAGAGACTGCTGCAACATCCAGTTTTGTTTTGTTTGGTATCTCTTGTTAATTAAGGACATGTATTCAGTCCAAGCTTAGTTTTATCACTTAGATAAGTGACAAGTTGTAACAAGGATGTGACCCTTATTTGACGCCAGCTCAACAAGTCTTTCTGGCTCAAAGATCTGGCATGGTGGCAAAGACATCTGAAGAACTGAAATGATTTAACTACGATTGCACAGCAGACCAATTTTGAACACTTTTTTATTAAATCCAAGCAACACTTCCTCATTGGCATTTCCCCATGACAGGAATAGTCCAGAGAAGGATTTTGACTTCAACAGTGATTGCCACAAGAAGTTCAGATAATGAAATGTTAGTAGCCTAAGCATGTAAAATATCATGAATCCTAGCCTGTGCCATGGTTCCCTGTCAGTGTAGTATGCTGCTTTCTTGGGTGCTCATTAGATGCCTGTAAATGCCTGTCAGAATTTATTTCCTGCTTTTTTTTTCTCCCCATCTCACTTACTTGCACAGGTCTTGTCTCTTCAACCACATAATTCAATTATTGAGCAGGAAAATATTTCCCCCTGTATTCTGATTGTTCTGTGGCTGATGATGGTGTGAGGTGCCATGATGGAGTGCACTCAAGGAGCTCTTAGATGAGCACATATATTTGCATTGCTAATTTTGTGCCTTGACTTTGCTCCTTTTTTGATTCATAGATCTGTCTCATTTTACTAAGGATTGATTTGTGTGTAGGCAGGGAGTGGGACTGGATATACGGTTTGAATTGCTAGCACTTGTGCACAAGTGAAGTACTTCTTGTTTGCAAGCAGATACTGAAAAATGGGAAAACAATTGCATTACAAAAGATTTGTTTAGGTGTCTGTGAGGAAGCTCCATGTGTAAAGACCTACACAGAGAGACGCTCTTGATCTGTGTGGACCAGAAAAGGGAGATGATCCAAGGAGAATATAAAATGGATATCTTGAATCAAATAGAAATCATTGATTACACAAAAATAAACGCTTTGCATGGGCTTAGTGCTAGCATCAGGCTCATATGATGCTGGTAGGATGAAAAAAAGCCATAAATCAATGCATTCCTGAAAACAATAATGTTTCTTTAACAAGTGGTATAAGACTTGGAGACTTAGGCCAGACCTAAGTAGAAAGCTTCACAAAAAAGTAATTGAGGTCTCTGCAAAATATTTCAATTTTTTTATTGATTGAAGGCAATTATCCCTTAATTGCATATTTAAATGAGGTATTAGGAGGTTTAACTAAGCAATGCCTCTTAATTGCTGCTGCACACTAGGTGTCACAGATTGTGTTTATTTCATATGTTAATTAAAGAGAATGGGTATTTTATTTTATTGACTAGCGGGCTCTTCAGGCTGCACTGCTTAGGACCAAGGATGTCTCAGGTGTCCACAGTAGCCTGGGTGTTAATGTAATCATGAGAAAGGTTCTGGTTTTAAATGAAGAGGTATATCTCCATTTCATGGATATTTTCAGCCATTTAGAGCATATATAAGTAGTAGGAGGGAGAGCCTTAACCCAGGTAATGTTAACTCAAATGATACAGAAGTGCTTAAGTGCATGCACAACCACAGCAAAGGTATGAACATCAAGAGCATAGGTATTGTTTTGCCTCTGCTGAACACACAACTCTAAGGCTGCGGAGCAGGATTTGATGGAGTTAAGGTTTGAAATACCTGCTATAATGTCCAGGCTATGGCATTAATTTTTGAGGCTTTGTTGTGCAGCCACGTGTGCTTCATACCTTGGAATTAGCAGCCCCACTGCCATGAGATCAGGGGAAGTGTCTGGATTCCGTATAATAGTTCTGAGCTGGTTTTGGGGATAACAGCACATGAATGGCAGGGTTTTCTGTAAAAAAAATAAATTTCTTGTCTGACTAACTGTGTAGCTGCTGAAAGGGTGATATACAGGCAGCGCCAAACATTAAAGTGGGGTAGAGTTCTTCTCTGGTGTGTAGTGCATGCCTACTACATGTGTGATACACAGGGTTATACACCTCAGGCTCTGAGAGTGTCCTCTTTTTCTGTAAGCTAAAAATAATCAGCCAGAGTGTTGAAATGGCAAGAGACAAGATATCCTATCTAATCACAGGAGTACTATGTTGTATCTATATGGAGGGGGCAGATGGATGGATACTGCACACTGGCCAGATACGAACCTTCTCTGGGACAGAAACCATACAGCCGTGTTAGTGAGGTTTGTGCCTGAGCTAATAAGGCCCACTGGGAGGCAGAGCGTGTTAATTCAGAATACTGTAACACTCCTGCCGTCAAACAGCTTCTGGATCACAGCAAGTGTAGCTCAGAGCATGGGCAAAGGGGACACAGCACATCTCACCAGTGCGGTGGGGCTGGTGAGAAACTGAGGGTGGTTTCGGGGCATGAAGGAGCTCTCAGAAATACTTGTAAGGAGAAGTTGGAAGCAGAGGAAAAAAGATCTTCCAGAATGACCGGAGGGGTGGGGAGCCTATCCTATTATGGGAAACCCAGAAACAGCGTATTTTGTCTGGAAAAACAGAAGCAGATGGCAGGAGTTTGGGCAATCTTCAAGCGCAGGCCTAGGGCAGCGGGCTGCGTGCTTGTCTGAGGAGGCAGTGGCTGGTTTGCAGCAGGAGCAATGGCTTCGGCCACACCAGATCTTTGCAGAGGCCTTGCAGGAAAAGGTGGGGTGCAAGTGGATGGAGCAAGAAGCAGCAGAATTATCCAACTGTTTCTGGGGGAAGAGGTCTTGAAGGAGAAAGAGGGAAATTCACAGACACATTCCCACTTGGCCCAAATTTTTCCTGCCCAGGTGAGCCCCAGGGACTCCTCCCAATTTCTAAGAAGTTCCCACCAGTTTCTGATCTCTCTCTGACACCCTTTCTGCTGGTCAGTGTTCAAGGGAAGGCTGTTTCTGAGTTACTATGTATTCACATCAGTGGCATTCATTTGGAGAGGTGGTGGATGCTCAGCACCAGGAAAACTGGAGACCCATGACAGCAAAAGGCAAAATTCACATAGGGCTACATGGGCATAAATTAATTTTGAACCAATTCACGCTGGAAATTGGGTGCATCTTAACAGCAGAGCAGTGAGGTTTAGAAATGACCTTCCGGTTAGGGCAGTGGAAGCAAAAGGTATTGTTATGATAGAATTGAACAGGTTTATTTATTGTATCACCAGTTAGTGTTTTGGAGCTGACTGTTGCTAGGGAATAACTCTTCCAACTCCACATTCAAATACAATATTCCACAAATTGTGTTTCTGGTTTGTTCTTCTACCTTTTGCTGAACGTATATGGAAATTTCAAAGAAACACCAAAATCCCATGGCTGTTCTTTGAGCACAGGGCATCTGTCTTTTTTTTTGTGTTTGGGAAAAAACAACTGGAGCCACTAATGATGGGATGATCGTGGACATAATTTCTGCCTTCTGTCAGAATATAAAAATGCAGTGCTAGAGTAAAAGCCATCAGCCTCAAGTATTGACTGGACTGTTAGACTGAACAGTGAATTTGCTCTCTTTTAAATGTGTTAAATCCAACCCTAGATTAAATTTAAACTACTTTGCTACAGCATAATCCACGAGGGATATCCTGACTTTCCACTGACTTTAATGGAGCCTCTACTGAATAATTAGAGCAAAGCACAAAATATGCAGCATGGCTGTAGAGATGAAGCGGTTAACAGCCTTTTTTTTTTTTTTGTGGGTAATTTCCCCTTTTAGTTTATCCTGTGTCATTATAATTAGCAAAGCCCAAGGGTTCAAATCTAAGCTAAAAAAAGGTCAGTGGCATGATAGTTTGTGTGTTGTTACTATTGCTTATTACATCTATCATTATCATCTCACCATGGCCTTGGGCTTCCCCCACTGCCTCCTCTTCTCTCCATTGCCTATGTCTGCTGAAAGCTCTTTGGGGCAGATCTGGTGGTTTGGTGGTCCAGAACTACAAAAACAGGACTTAATTCTACATTGAGACCTGTAGGAGCAGCGATGCAACCTCTTTGGCAAGGCAAACACTGCTGTACCAGTTTGTCCTCTTGGGGTCTGACAGCTGAGCTTTCCATGGCAGGATGTTACAGGATGGACAGGGAACACCTCTGCTCTGCCTCAGAACACAGTCTGCCATCCTGTAGCTGTAAGGACACACCAGGGGAGCTGGTGTGAGAACCCACAGGAAATAGAAGAAGCTTGGATGTACCTCCAGTTCAGTTTTAAGGGAGCTCAACCATGGATTGATGAGACTCATCAGTAGGACATTTCCCTTCAGTAGAGACAGGCCAGGCACAGCTGCCCCAGCAGCTGCAGAGGCTTCATGCTCTGCTGGCAGTGAGTCTTCGAAAAGTTGAAATACTTTTGTCTATCTAAGACCTTTGGGCCAATGCAAGACTGTGTGTGTGGAACACGGCAGCTTCGTAATGATTAAATAGGAAAGAGATCAGACTGGACAATTTACAGTTCCTTTTTTTGGCCAGAAATCTGCGGAACAATGTGCTGTCCCTCACTGGTCAAAGTCTTCTGCGAAGCCCATAATTTAGGCCATGATGTAGGAGAGGTTTAATATTGCAACACACAGCACAATGGCTTGAAGAGAACCAGACGGGTCTTGACATCAGCAGCCTTTTCTTCCCTTCAATTCCCCAGCGCGGTTGCTATTGTTTGAACCTCATCACTAATGCCATTGGAGAGGCAGCATCGGCCAACTGCTAGGGCTCTCGCGACTATATCATTATTTCTTCTCCTAGTACATCTAGGCAGGACCATGATCAAAATATTGCAGGCTGACAGCAAACTTCTGCTGCCATGAGAGGAGCTGAACTGCTGTTTGTGAGGGCAGGATGGAAATTTCAAAGTTAATCTGGTTCCCATCTCTAGAACTATTTAACTGCAGCACACAAAGCATTCGCAGTGCACCGGGAATTCAGTCGTTTTATGCAGGTCAGCCATACGATGAAAAATTTTATATCAAAATGTTTAACTTCAAAAAGGGTTAGATTCAATTTCCTGGTAAAGGCTTGAGTCTGTTCTCATTTTAATCTCCCCTGCATTCCTGCCCCGAGGTAAAATGTCATTGTATTGTCACGTTTGGTTGTAATAATTGTAGTCATTTGGCCAGCAACAAAATCACAGGCCTGAACATTTCTGATGATTTAATCCAAATTCAGATCCAGATATGTCACCTGTCCCATCTTTGAAATGAGTGGAGCCATTTATTTGCACCTGGATCATCAAATTAGGATGCGGCTCTGTCCTCTGAGGTCTTTGGGTCTATCTTACCTTATCTGCTCCTCCCCAGACAACATTTTTCCTGTTTAGGGCAGCTGCTCAAATGACTGATTCTGAAGCTGTTGGAATAATGTGGGCTCTTCCCCCATCCAGAGAAACCAGTGTTGTCCCATTGTTTGTGTATTTCCTTTCATAAGTAGTCCATGAATATACTTCCTTAAGTCACCAAAGGAAAATACTTCCAAGAAAAAACTCGTGTCTTGTCTTTAAGAAAAATATTTGGACTGGTAAAATGCATTGTACTATGAAGGATAGTTCCAATTTACAGACTCATGAGCTTATGAGTGGAATAAGCCTCCATCCTTATCTTTATGTTACAGCAATGGCACCCACATACGATAAGTCTTTGCTGGCAGAATTTTGAAAAAGTAATTCCAGTGCAGTGAATATAAAATAAATGCTATCAAGGAAAAATATTTTTTGCTCCCCTGGAATAGAAAACATTATTGAAACTGTTGGATGCCTCAGGAGTCTATTCATGCAAAATCTATTTCTGCAGTCAAAATATATTCTATTCTGCAGATATTTTTTTCAATATGTGACTGAGACTTCAAGACAGAAAGAAATAGCCATTTTGGCCAGGAAAGAACTGGCATGTGGTGTGGTTTTAGGTGAGTGTAGATTTTGCATGAAAATTATAGTAATTATGGGTATTTGTAAACAGCAATTTTTGCACTTTAACGGCCTAATCGCATGGTCAACAGCTGGAAGTTGCTCTATGCAGATTCTTACCTAACACATAATAAAAGTCACCCTTTGCTGCATTTCCACAAAGAAACAAATTATAGCACAAAAGAGACCTGCCAAATGCAATCTTTTGGTTCTTAAAGACAATGTTTGAATATTCTGATTTTAAAGAAGGGATAAAACAAAAGGAACAATAATTTGTGTATATCTAAAACACATGTATAAAGAAAAAAGGAATGGAAAATGCTGATGTATATGTACTACTTAGTCTTTCATTGTAATATATGCATTTCCTTTGCATTTGAAAGTTCCTGTGTCATGCATGGAACACATCTGTTCCTTTCATTTTGAATTCCTCTTTTAAATACATATTTTTAATTTCTCCCTATTGTTTTCTCAAATGATTCCATTACAGCAATTTAAAAGCATATCCAACTAGCAAAACCACACAAAATAACTCTTGTCATATTGAAAGTCTTGGCAACCTGATGGAGAATTTGCTATCTAACTGGAAGCAAAAGTCAAAAAGGAAAACCAGAACAAATCCAACCCAACCTTTCCCCTGTATTGCTGGGAAACGCCTCAGTTTAGCATCCTGGCCACCAGGTGTCCCAGTCCAGGCATAGTTCAACCAGTTAGAAGTTACACTAACTAGCATCGGTGGTTTACATTAATCTTTTTCTTTGCACTTAGGAGTGCCTAGGAAATAAATGAGCAGTTGCTGTAGTTCTGCTGAGAAATGGTATCTTCAAATCCTTAATTTTCTTGTGATGAATACCCTTTATTCTTAGGTTTTCTAACAAGACACTGTCAATATCTACCACTTCTAATCTTCTGCATCTTTGCCCCTGTTTGTTTGCTGGACATTGACTGTCAGTTGTGCTCAGGATTTTCTATAGCCAAGTTTTCCAAAGTGAATGATACTGGTGATACACCCACAGCTTCACCAGGAGAAATGCATAGCTCCAGCCCTCTCTCTTTCTTGCCTTTGTAGTTGCTTCCCTTCAGTCAGCTCCTTCATAGTCACATAGACTGTGTTAACAAGCATTGACTTACATAAAGGGCATACCCATGGGTTAATTTGTGTCTGGAATCAGTGAGTTTGTGCTGTTTATAATGTCAACACTAGCTACTGGAACACAAGTGTAAATTTAGTCTAAAACTTGCAGACAAGGAAAAACAACTGCTAGGAAACTATGGAGGGGTGAAAATCTTGAAGAACTCTAAAGCCTCCATTAGAAACTCTATTTTAAAGCACCAAAGCAGAACCCAAAACTTGGTCCATGGGGCCCTGTCCCTGGTTCATGATGGTTTGGTGGGGCAAGTGTGGGATGCCAGTTTTCTGGGGCTGCGAGTGGGACCTGAGCATCCCCACCAAGCCCCAGATGAGAGAGAGCTCAGAGGAATGCACTGGCAGTGCTCTAGCACAGAACACTTCCCATATAACACCATCCTGGTATGTGAGGCTCTCCTGCAGGTTTGGCGGGCCATAGCTGCTGGAGGAGGCTGGGTGCAACTGGAGCAGCAGAGAAGGTTGTTCTCTCTTTCCCATGGTGTTACAGGGGCTTAGCAGCTGCTGACCAGGATGGGAGACACAGCTCTCATATTGTACTTACGAGTCTTACCCTGAGGCTCAGTCTTACCCACCAAAGTCATCCTCCTTTCCATCAGCAGTCACCTGGCATATATTTGGGTTCATTTTGCTCTTTCTTCCTTCTTGCCACTGTGTATGTTATTCTTTGTTAATTTATGGATTGCTGTGAGTCTTTGGCTTGGCTCTTATTAAAAACTGTGCATTTTAAAGGTGTTTAGTTCTTTCATTGCTAGTATTAATCGCTTCACTATCAATTCCCTATTCCCATTTGTTGTTTTGAAATAGCATTATATATTATTATGCCTTTTCATTGCTTCGGTTCTCTGTCATAGCTGACTGCTTGTTTACTTCACCCTCTGTGGAGCTTCCAAAATCCTTTTTCTCCCTTGTTCTCATGGCAATGCTCCAGCTCCCCGAATTCTGGTGTGCTCACCAGAGGTGCTCCTGCATAACCTTTAGGGCATCTTGCTCCAGAATTTTAACACCTCTCTCAGTTTGTCTTCTGCCTCTTCCTCCCTAGCTACCTGTCCTATCTCTCTGCTGAAGGCAAATGCCTTGTGTAGCATCAGCATCATCAGTGTATTTGTACCTGTAGCTCAGCTGCCAGCCTGGCATCTCAGATGAAACCACCAGCAGCAAGAAGAGGCACAGCTGAGTTACTGGGAAGCTTCCACTGTCTCCGTTCCCCTCTGACAGGTCCCCTCAGGTTCCACATGAGAAACCATGGGATTTGCTTAGCTATTTCATAGAAGAGTTACCTTGGAAGTTGCTGTAATACTGTAGTATCTCATCTACTGCTTTTTTTCTCCCTTCTTATCCCTTCCTTCTCCTATAGCATTTTTGTGCCCTTTTCTTAACTAATTGGCTTCCCAATTTTATTACCACTTCTTTCCTCCCTGCTAATAGCAGGATTGTTTCTAAGCTGCTTTGTCAATTTTCTGATACACCTATTTTCTCCTTCTGTCTTCTAACCAACATATTTTATCAATGCTTCCAATTTTCACAACATCAGATGTAATTTCTGCCTACATTTCAGGCTATTTAATCTGTAGCACCTGAAAAAACAGGGTATTTATGCTTTCAAGGAAAAATAATGTCATTAATAAAGGGTTAGGGTTCTTTGTTTCAACAGCCTTTCACAGGACCATCCATAACTTACATTTTAGTCCTTGTAGTGCTAGGGACTCATGAACAGTGAAGAAAATAATGGTAAACACCTCTTCAGCCCATGTCCTCTCCAACGGCCACTTCTGAAATCCCTTCTCTGCCCTTCACAGTGACCTTGTCCCACACTGCCTGGCTGAATTCCTGCTGCTTGTTTCTCAACCTTAATCACATTATAGTTTGTATGACTGTGTATTTGCAGAACTGCAATCTTTTTATGGAGGAGAGGGAAATACTTCTGATTCAAAACATAGCTGGGAATGGGAAAATCGGTCTGGCAGAGGGTTAGAAAACACCATGCTGTTCAGGTACCATGTAATATAAATCCCGTCATATGGAGACCAACCTCTGCTCTTGGAAGGAGCCATCAGCTTGATGTGTTGATCCTGTTCTTCCATTTAGAATGTTGCTATTCTGTTTAAAACATTTTTTCTCAGTTTTTTTTTTTTTT
>WEKY01038529.1:79473-117326 GCA_013390045.1 Picathartes gymnocephalus
TTTTTTTTTTTTTTAATTTCTAAATTTTCTGAATTTATGGGGGGTTTCTATCAAGTTGTTCTTGCCCAATGGATGGCTTGTTTTTCCTTTTACAGCAGGTATTTACAAACTGTGTGTCCAAGATAGGGCAGTTCTCTATGCCTTCAAGATTTCATTTTGCTAGCTGAATATGCCGAGATCCAGCTTCTTTAGTACAGCTAACAGCCTGTTTCCCAAGCATCTTAGCACTGTTCTCTACATGAATTTCAGTTTGAACTTCTGGTTTTTGAACGTGGGTAGCCAAAGGAGTAGACAATATTTCAGATGTTGTTGCAGCACTGTTTCGCACAGTTATCTTAATATTTTCCTGTTACTGCTGGGACTATCTTGCCTGGCATGGGCTGGATTCTGCCTTGAGAGTCATTCATGCTCTCCTTAGCTCCTGTACCAGCTTAACTTGTCTCAGTCATTTTCTACCAATGAGAGCTCTTTTTACAGCAGCTGTGGTAACAGTCCCTCAAAGAATGAGCTTTTATTTTATTCTATTCTTATAATGCATCTCTTTCTGTCCACTGCCCTCATCCTCTTCTTTATAACACTTTCTTTTAGCTATGGACAATTAGTATCCCAATAAGGGTCCCAGAAATAATTACTATCTCTATTTATATCCACGTTACCAGGAAAGACAGAAAGTAGAAGTATCTCAAAACTGAATGTGGAGAAAGTTCATTCATGTCTCTCCTTTAGTTCTTTTTGCAGTACTGCAAGTGGTCATCTTCATTTCATTGGGCTTCCAATCAACATTTCCTTTGTGCATCCCTATTTTCTCTCGCTAAAAAAAATTATTTCCCATCTGACACCTTATTAAATGCTTTGCTGAAGCTCAGATAAATTATATCTACAATGTTTCCTTTGTCTAAAAAATCTTTTATGTCCTAAAAATCCTATCAAGTTAGTCTAAAACTACCTTCCATCAGCAAACCCAAACCCTTTGGTAATATTTTAGTCCATTCCCAGTTTATCTCAATGACTTAAATTACTTATTTCTTTCAAAATTTGTTCCAAAGCTTTCAGACATTTGAGATCAGACTAACTTGTATTTGTGAGATCTCTTTTCTTCTCTCACTTAACTGTAGATACTGTCTTTACTATTTTCTAATCCCATGAGTAGATAGGCTCAGCATGAATACCTGCAGCTTCCTGTAGTTTCATGTGCCAGTTCTGTCTGAATTCTGAATGAGATTATCCAGGCCCTCCCAACTGGAGACAATTAAGCTCTTAGATTTTTTCTGTTGTTTCCAGTTAGTAAAATCTCATCCCCATACAATTAAGCTTTTAGATTATTCTGCTGCTGTTTCCAGTGTAATAAAACCTCCTTCCCATTATATATCTTTCCTTTGCACTTCTGTTCAATGTCATTACTCTTACTGAAGTTTGAACTAAAGGGTCTTTAAGTGGCTCTTTATCCCGCAGGTCCATAGATGATTGGGTTTTTTCCCCCTGCTAGGAATACAGCTTTGAGATCTTGTAAGCCCCAGTGATTCGAAGAATCCTCCAGCCTCTTTCCCATCCCGTTGCAGAGACACACAGTGTGTTGACTTTGGCAGCTGGGGCGCTCAGAGCTCAGAGCACTTAGTCCATGCCCTTTTGAAATGGAGAACATTAGTTCCAGCCTTACTTTTATTTGTTCTTAAATTTAATTTAAACTGAATCAACGCACAATCACTTGAGCCAATACTTTTTCTCAGCTCAGGTCTACCGAAATGTCTTCATTGCTTATCAAAACCAATGGAAAATTCCAGTCATTCTTTTAATATCTTTCAGTAATAAACACAACTGTATGTATTATTTATAATTGTCTTCACCAGCTACTTAATTTCAATGATACCAGAATGGTCAGCAATCTTTTTAGGAGTCATTTTGTCTTGATTGTGCTTAATAGAGAGAAATAAAGAGCCCGACAGGCAGGAGGAATCTTAAATATAAGTGGAGATGATTGGAAATTGTGGGAAATTTCAGCCTTTTTAGCCCAAATTAGGGTGAAACATAAAAGTATTTATAATGTTTCCAGGTCAAATGAACTGCTTGAAATGTTTCATTTTGTCTTAAGTCCATTAGAACTGATTCAATAGTCTTTTCATTTCTTTTTCCCCTCCAGCACTTTTTTGAAATTTGAAAAAAAAAAAAAACCTGACCTGCCAGAGATGAAAATTACTTTAATATTAAATGTTCATATTTTTTATTCTTCATAGAAAATGTACTTTTAAAATGACTTCCTGTGTTGTTTCATGCAAGGCAGTGGATTTAAAATATGCTTGCCTCGTAACAGAAATTAAACAGGAATGTGTGATTCATGTGATCAATCACAGCTAAGCAAACTCTGCAAACTGTAGAAATGTTAGCTGAATTATTCTCACCAGGACCCCGAGCTCTGCTAGGTGTATTTCTAAAGTGCATGCTTCTGCTTTGTAATCACAGCAAGTTTGGTGGCATGTTTCCTGGGAGGGAATAAGAGTCCCGTGATGGCAACATTATGCTGACTGTGGTAGATTTTGAGGGCTTGTTGTCTCTGCAGAGAGGACGGTCCTAATAAAGAGGCATCTGGGCCTTCTTGTCTTTTTTCATCTATTAAGATATGTCAGGCTAGACTCTGGACAGCTGGATTGTGATGTTTTTGCCCCTAGGGTGTCTTGGGGTAGTGCAGTAGGAGAGTGTTGCTATCTCCAGGAGCCAGTGAATCTGAGAATACGTCTCAAGGATGAAACCTGGAGAAGTGCAAAGAATGATTTCATCTTGATTAATTACACAGTATTGATCCTCTGTGGAAAGAGCAATTATCCCAGACACTCTTCTCGCTGAAGTGAAAGCCACCGGGAAAGCCACTCTGATAAAGAGGATGAACGTTTTCCCTCCAAAGGGCTCAACTGGTTTTATCCTGAGGGTCTGCAGTGTTAAATTTAGACTCAAAGGGAAAAAAATTCAAGCCTCAGTGTAGATGTGCCCAGCTTATATCAAGCGCAACAGAAGTTAAAAAGATAAGAGGCAGGGTTAAAACTCAACTCCTGTGGGTAAAGTATGAAATCTAAGCTTGTGCATCTTTTCATGAATGGCTTTGTCCAGAAATTTCAAAATCTGGAAGTTGTCTGTTGAATGTTACCATAATGAGGATGTCATTCTCCTTCACCCATTGCCTTGCCATGCTGTGAATATCTCCATAGGCATTGTTCTAAAGGATGCCAGATTATACCCTATGTATCAAGGAAATAAAGCTTCTTAAGCAGGAACATGAATCTGCCAGATGCAGGCTGTCTCAAAGATAGGCTGACATTGTCTTCTCTTCTGATGTTGCAAGGAAGTGCTACTCTCAATTCTGTTTTTTTAAAGTTCAGTATCATCAGTCTGTATTAATCGACAAGATGTATATGTCAATAGAATTTATATTACTGGCCAAAGGTTAAGTTTATGCTCAAATTCAAGCCCATTCATCTCCATAATGTATTCTCTGGGGTTTTTTTTCACCAGCCTGCATTGTTTAAAAGGGAAGTGTTTCCAGTCACTGAAGGGTAGAGCCACTCACACCCAGTCAAATCAGTGCTAATCCATACCCCTGTGTTTGCTCTCTTGGTGCACCTGGAGCATGGTCTTCACCACCTACTCGGTCTGAGGCTGTTGTGACTTTGCAGCCCTCCATGATATAAAAACCTGAGGATTTCTCACCTTTTGTCAATGCCATCATTCTCTTTCTGTCCTATAAATGTAGGCAAGGAATTTGAGGAAGATCTCCCCATTAGCTGTAGATGCCTTTCCCTTTGAAGCCTTTCTGGTCACACTAGGTCTGTACAGATCTCCTCAGGGATGTTTCCCTTGAGCTAACTATTCCAGCACATTTCTCTTTTCTCCTAGTTAGCTCCTGTGTTAAGAATCACTCATGTTAACCATTTGCATTAACAAAGCCAGACAAACTGCTAGGTGATGCCTGCCGCTTCTGTAGCATAGCTTAAATTATTGGTTGTCTCACCAAACTCATTCTGATCTCTTTTTATTGAAAATTTGTCCTGGTCCATCACCTATATTTTCCTTAGCTGTTGATCTCTGTGAGAAGCTTTATAGAAAGGTTTATACACTTCAGAAAATCAGTTCCATGCCAAACACGTGAAACACGCTTCTCTCCAAGAGCTGGCCCTACATTTCAAGAAACAAACTGCTCTATTCTTCTGCTCAGATTCTGCAATCTACAATTCCCGTAGTACCACTCAGAGAAACACACATCTTTGGTGATGTCAGTATCTTGTACTCAGCCACAGCTGGGATTTTGGGGAAAACAATTTTCTAGGTATGTACAGTATGTGTAGATGGCTGGCTTTTGTAGAAGCAAGCTGTATATCAAAATATTTTCCACTTTGGGGAAGTGGGTGAAATTGCCAATGTGATCATAATGCAAGCTATAAAAAGATCAAAGTTGCAATGTTCTGCAACAGCATCATCCATTGAAATGTAGCAGGAGCTTGCTGAAAAAAAAAATGTTCATGCAATATATAAGACATTAAAAATTCTGTTACATTACTCTTGCCACAAAAATTGTAATGAAAATGGGAAATGGCACAAACGTAACCCATTCTCATTACAATCGTTAGATTGTAATCTTGTGCTCTCCTTCTCAAGAGAATGTTAAATGAGATTTTAAAGTATGGAAAATAAAGGAGCAAATAGAAACTGGAAAGCAAAAGAGGTGAGGCATGATAGACTTCTCCTGCATTCTTATGTTCTTTATTTTTGCAGTGAAACAAGAGAGAACAGTATGATTTCAAAGAAAGATGTACACACACATAGACATACTTCTATTTTTCTTTCTTTTTGGAAAGTATATTATTACAATATTTTTATCTTCTACATTCTTACTGTAAAAAGGAGTCCCCCCCAAGTCAAAGAGACAAAGGAACACTTTAAATATCTACATCAAAAGATTTATTTTAACAGTGTAGAATTTGCCCTTATCCATCATAGTAAGAGCTGAAGGTAACACTTCCCAGTGAGAGAGAGCTGTATGACTTAGGAGACTAGCAATTAAAAATCTGTCAGTCACAGGTCTGGATCAGCCCTGATTAGATAGTGACCGAAAGTTGTTAATATTACGCGATCACCACGGAAGGAAGTACCTGACCTCGCTCTAATCCCCATGCAAGTATTTAAATGACACTGTAGCTGTCACTCAGCAGTGCCATTGGTGGTGCCAGCAGAAGACTAAGCACTAAATAAGCGTAAGAAGTGATCTAACTCCATCTCCTTTGCTCTGGTGGTGTTTAACAGACAGGGTTTGAAGCAGGTATAAACAGGTCTTTCCAGGGTCTGATAGGGGAGGAAAGAGGATGCTAGCCTCCTCTTAGGCTGTAAATTCAGGGGCTTGCACGACCTCTTAAAATATTAATTATGGAAAAATATCTGTTGAAGGTTCAGTGGCAGTGTCACAGCAAAGCCTCTGTTGTGCTTGGAGAGTTAGTGGAGGTGAATGATTGTTTTGCATGGGAGTCAAAAGGGCTCCTTTATCACTGGGTCTATGCCCCTAAAGAGCCCACATGGCATCCTGTCCTCACAGCCCTGCAACAGTGCAACCTTATAAACATCATAACACCTCAATAACAAGAGAAATGCCTTGCAGACAAAAGATTAAAATCTACAAATCTCTAACTCAACCCAGAGAAGTCATTAGAAATAATTTAGGTCTTTGCAGTTCTCTTGGAGAAGTATGTTCTTGCCTGGTCCTGTATTGTTTTTTTTCTTTTCTTTTTTGCTTACTTTATTTGGCATAAGTTTGAGGTTTTGGATTGAAGTTTTGGAATTTTTTTGTTCATTCGCTTTGGGTTTTGAATACCCATAGAGTTTATGTTGACTCATCTCCCTTCCCTCACCAACCTTCCCCAATGAGGTGACCATGGGCTACTCCAAGTGAAAGTGGAAGATGGAACCTATCTCTACAGACAAATCATGTGTCATAGTTTCAGGTAAACTTCCATCACTCTTTGATGAATGAGTATCCTAGATAAAGTTTATTTTCTCACTTAAAATCTGTCAAAAATTATGGACAAAGAAATCTGATATTTCATGAGTTTATACCAGAATAAACTTCCTTTGTTCTTCATGTTTCAATCTCCAAAGGTCAGATTTTTTTCTTGTCTACATAAAGATGCTGTAAGTGATGTGTTAATGATCTCACCAGCTTCCTAGCTGAAAAACAAATCTACTCTTCAAAGAACATATATAAGAACATATATAAGTATCTGTAATTTCAAGATGACTTGTAGGTTTTCCTGTAAAAAAAAGGAAAAAAAGTGGTTAAAAGTGTTTACATCTGAGATGAGTTCTTATGTGCAAGTTTATGCTATCATGAAAATCTTATATCTGAACTAGAATTCATGACACCTTTTTTAACTGCCAAGAGATTTTGCACTAAGAGAAAAACCTGTATTATGGCTGGCTGTACTGCATCTAGCCTGTGATAAATAGAGGACTTTTAATTTCCCAAGTATCCAGTTCCTCCAACTCCACAACCCACAAAAATTAAAATTTTCATTCTGAAGCTTAAAATTAATTTAGTTTCTGTTGTAGTGCTGTAATAAGTAGATCTAATTTAACCAGTCAGCAGTTCCTTCCATTGGACATTAATTTTTTAAAGTCTGCAAGTTAATCAACCTGTTTTATGGCTATATGTGTTTTTACATCAAAACTCCTCATTATTTCTTTTTTATTTTTCTGTTAAGTGTCTGGGATAAGTGAAAATAGCTTCTGAATATAAAAGAATCAATTAATGTTTCAATATAGGGGGGAAAAAATCATTCCCCAAATGGGTAACTATTTCCAGTGCTCCAGACTGTTTCTCTTGCAGCTGTTTGGATCATGATCTGTCAGTGCCACCTGTTAACTAGACTGGTCTTTACAGGCAGAATATATGGTCAGAAGATGAAGAAGCTCCTGAATTTTCTCTTTTTGATTTTAATAGTCCCTCTGAAACATGAAATTAGTCTCAGGGATTTTAGAAGCTGCATCTTCACACCTATTAGAGAAGAATCTATCAGAGGACACAGGTTTTAGATAATGGATAATGCTGTTTACAGGGCTCTGTACCTGAGAGGTAACATCCAAAGCCAGGTCTTGATTCAAACCAAACCATTTTGATATCACCCTGTAGCCACACTGGAGCTACTTTGGACAGTGAGGACATTGGGATCCTTGGTTCTTGCTCCCTGAGGACAGGTGTCTGGGAAAATCTTTCCCTCAAGCAGCTGCATAGCAGCATTTCCCCTGACTGTAGGGTACCACACAGGAATCCCCTTTTGTTAATGCCAAAATGCAAGCTTCTAGAGAAAATGAAGTGTGCAAATGTATCCTTTTGAATCTCTCCTTTGTTTTTGCTTATATGTCAAAATTCAGCAAACACAATACATTTATTCCCTAGACCTTCAACCTGCCATGGTTCTTTTCTGCAAATCAGTTTGCACCTCAGTGTGTCTCAGCTGCTGCAGTAGCTATAATTCCAATCATAGCCAGCCACTTTAATGGGCTTCTTGAGTCCACTGGGAAGAGCTATCCCATATGCAATGTCAGCTCCCAGCACCTAGAGAAAGCACGGTCTCTCTGCCACTTTTTAAGGAGAGCTTCAGTTCTGTGGTGACATTTGAGAGCTTTCATTATCTCAGTGTGAGAATCTCTGGGGTGCACTCTGGTCTCTTAACATGCCCTTGTTTAACGGCACTCCTTACCTTTGGCTGCCTGTGTTCAGCTAACCAAGTGGTGGCAGATATGTGTATAGTCCCTCTTAAATCATTCTGATTTTCCCAAGTCCCTCTGCAGTTTTTTGATGGAACATATGGCAATGTTATGTCTATTTGAAAAAGCCTTTGCATCATATGTTTATACAACTGCTCACTATCCCAAGACAAAAATTCTTTCCTGTTATTGCCCATTTGCTGACTAAAGAAATTATCCTCTTTATGTATTCTGGTACTTTACCTTGATACCTTACATGTTTAATTATGTAGTCCTTGGTCCATAATCCATATGATTCACTTACAACATAATACAACTCGCATAAGTTTTATTTTTTTTAACCCTTGCCCTTTCTTTCTCACTTGCTTTCCTTTGTCAGCCTTTGCTATCTATTTAGTTTTAGATCTTAGCCTGGCTCCCATAAAGTTTTTCCTCTCCAGTGACAAAATAGTCAGTGGGTCCAGTGGTACAGGACTTGTCTCAAAGGACAAGAGCTCCTGATATTTAAAGATGAGACCTTAAAAAAGGAAAAAGCCAAGCAACAAGCCCAAAAAACCCTCCTGCTATGTACCACATAAAGGAATAAAATCACAAAACAGAGAAAGGAATGGAGTTTGTAGTTACAGAAACAAGTGGAACGACAACACTCTCTGTTTGGCTCTTTTTCTTTCTTCCCCTGTGCTGCTGGCCAGCTACCTCAGTCAGCCATGGAAGTCATGGATATCCAACAGTTTCTCTGGGAAAGAGAGTTGTACACTGGATCTTTCCATTCTTCTGTTCTCCCAATATTCAGAAAAGTAGCCATAATTATTTTTCTCTTCCTTGGGTTAGAGATGGTGAGGCCAGAAAAAAGCCAGAATCCTTTAAGTGTGAAAACAATTTTTCCCCTTGAGGTCTGTTTTGAAAAAAAACCCTGACAACCTGAATATAAAGCTGTGTCTGGATGTTTTTTCCTTCAGAAGGAGCAATGAAATAGTTTTTAGAGTAATGTTTAAAATGGGCTTTTTACAATTGAACTTTGTTCCTTTGAAATCCTTTCTGTGACCACTGACTACTTCAAATGAAGTAACTTTATTTCAAAGCTTGCAATATTAGGGAAATATGTCTAATATACTTTGGATCTACAGGTAATGGGTTCAATTTCTACTGGTCCTTTGTATCATACTGTCTCCAGTGCATCTTAATGGGCATATCTAGGGACTCTGTGTTCATTCTTTATAGGCTTTCTAGAAATCTGGACTTTTTTGTGTCTGCATTATTACAAAAGGTATTTATTTACATCAGATTCCTGAGCTCTAGTGATATAACCATCCTTTTTATTTACAAGTCAATAATATCAAGCCTTTCTTTTCAACACTTTTTTCTTTGCTCTCTTACTTTAAAAAATAAGTCAATAGGCAAAAATCAAACACGTTTATTTTCATACTTGGTGTAGTTCATACCTCATCCTTTGTATATTACTCACCACATTTAAATAAGAAAGTTTTGCTTGTTATGAATACCCATTTTGTATATATCCCTAGCAGCTCTTCCAATGCATTTCTATTTTTTGATGAGAACACCCTTCAGCCTTTTTCCTTCTTCTTGACTTTTTTTTCTGAAAACATATGTTTTCAGGTGGTGGGGAGACCTGCATGGTGAATGGAATTTGTTAAATTCCCTCTGATATGCAGAAACTAATAGCTGTGCTAGAATACTACAAAAGAAAATATAAAATTTATAAAAATGTATTTTTTCCTCACAGGCATCTTGCTTCTCTGAATCCAGGATGAGCCAATCACACCAGATACAGTTTTGCCAGAGGAGGATGGAAGGTGGTACCAGAGCCCAAAAAAAGTCCCACATTCATGTTGGCTCAGCTGACTGGAAGGACAGGCTTTGGATTTAGATCCAGAACAACTCTGATTTGGGGAAAGGAGAGGCGGGCTATTACATAAGGAGAGTATGACATCTGGAAGTGGCTAAATACCCAGTACGGGGGGTAAAAGAGGGTCAAGGAATTTTGAATGATGATTTAGAACTCAGTTCTGAAAACTACTTCTTGTAGGTAGACTTCTGTCCTTGTTCCCAGTAGAGTCTCTGCTGGCCATGCTAAGGGGATGGTGAAAAACTATTTGAATGCACAACACACATGAAGATGCCAGAACAATGATGGGAGTTACTCTTCTGACTCGACATTTTACTCTTCTTTATTCTAGGGCTACAAGACTATTCAACTTCTCCTAATTGACTTGATGGTCTTGCTGGAAAAAATGAGTTGCTATGACTTTTTCTTCTGCTGAATTATTTACAGGTGGAAAATATCTGCCTTGCTGGATCTTACCCAAAAGGCACTAAAATGCTTCTTGCAGCCTGATATTATGCTTTTCTCCACTTTTCATTTGGCTAGCAAAAAAATTGGTTCAGTCAGATCTTTATAAAATTTTTTTTCTTCCTATTTTTTTTTTTCTTCTGGTTTAGGGAGTGAAACAATTATTTACACCGCCCTATTCCTGATAGCAACCATATGTCTGGACTGCACAGCAATGGGCCTTGCAGTCCTACTTCTGGCAACTCTCCCTGGCCACAATGACATCCTGCAGTGCTCCTAATGGGAATAGGTGCCATGGAGCTCTTTGCGTGCCATCGGCACTTCCCAGCTTCCGACACCTTACCTCATATGCCACCACTGCCCTCCAGCAGCTCCTGCAGCTGAGCATTTGGTAAGCTGTGTGGCAGAGGCAGCATTTGGAAGCTCAAAGCCCTCAAAACTGTGATGCTGAGATGGGTCAGAGATTAAAAACACAGGGTGATTGAATGAGTTAGACTGTCTGGATTCCCATCAGCTTGGAATGCAAATTTTGCAGGGGACTCAAATAAGTTCTATGGAGCTTATTTGCGTCACTTAGAAAAATCTGTGATACAAAGACTCTCCCCACAGCAAAGAACTAAGAAACATGCCTGATGGCCTGGCCAGGACTGCCCAAGGAGGACAGATACTACCTGAGAAACTGAACTTGGGTGGAAAGTGCTTTTGTCATACAATAAGGTCTCTCTTCTGTCTTCCATATTTTCCTCATTGGGAAAGCAGAGCTATCCTTTAATAAAACCAATTAATCTCAATTTGTGAAAGAGCTGAAAGTAAACCTAGTCATGCTGGGAAAGTCCCAGTGAACACATTTGGGACCATATTTCCTGATCAGATGGAAGAAGATATATATGGGCATCCTGGAGGGAGAGGAGAGTTTAAAAGACTAAAGTTTTGTGGGACTTAGCTGGTGAGAGTATGAGGGGGTTAAAGGCTCAGTTATCTCAGATTCCGAAGCCGTCCTTCCAGTACTGTTTGCTCCTCCTTGGTCAAAGGAGGCAGAAGAGAAGGACATGCAGCCTCTGTGCCTGTCCCTTCCCAGCTCCAGTCCCTGTGCCCTTGCTGGTGCAGAGGCTGTAAGGACTTGTCTTTTGCTACTGAGTACAGGTATGACTTCTTCCAACTGGACAGCGTAAGTGGGGCAGGACACAGCAGGACAATGCCTCCCTTCTGCAAACATGCTGAACTTGGCCCAGTGTGAGCTCTGGCTGTGGAAAATGCGGTATGAGGCTGTGCTGTGGAACTTCTATCAGCTGTGTGAATCAGAAGGGGAAATTTCACTGCTTCCTCCCGTTTCTAATGCAGCAATATTTCAGCGTTGTGCTTCAGCCCATGGTTCACAGCTGAGTGGTAGTTTTATGATTTTATGAGGCCTCAGACCACAGTGTCTTTAAATGTTCTGTAAAATATACAGGTTAATCACCTGACCCCTGCAAAGTTCTTTGAAGAATTTGTATTGCATTAGCTAATACATTGCAATGCCTTCCTGGAGCTGCAGAAAACCATTGTACATGAAAAGCAAACCTGTCAAACGTGCAGCTTTGCTAACTTTGCTCAAAACAGAGGGGAAAAAAAAGTCCCTTTAACCAATGCAAAACAAGATAAAATCACAAACTTGATGGCCTTTTGTGCAACTTCAATTGGACATTGCAGCTCTATGCTGTAATCTCAGAACAGAGCCTTTATCATCTTGGGTGTACTAGCATTGACCCATAACAGAGTCTTAAGTAAAAAGCAAACCATAATGTCAAAGCAAAAGTCAGTATCTCAGCAGGTCTGGCCTCAAGTGTGGGAGTGTGAACAGAGAAAACAAAAACTCAGAATAAGGAGAAGGCTGGATGGGTTTGAAAGAGGAAAAAAAAAATCCCAACCTCTGGAAAAATAGCAGGGTGGAGCAGAAATAAAAATACTTTGGACAAGAGAATCCCTACAGACTCCAATGTGCAAGGCAAAAAAGGGAAAAAAGGCTGTATCCTTGCCTTGCCAGTGCCTGAGCTGATGTGGGTCAGCTGTGGTGGGAGAAGGGCTTAGAGCTTGGATTTTGAAATATCTGTGCAGAGTGGTCCAGCAAGGCTTCATGGCAGAGACAGCATTGTAGAAGCTTTGGGCTAGGCTGTAATTTATTGACAAAATGCTCTGGGGCTAAATAGTCAAGAGACATGGCACTGTACTCCCTCTGAGAAGAGTGAATGATGCTTCCCTCTTGCTTGGAGGTAGGGAAATGACATTGTTCCGGGGAAGTCAGTCCCAAGGAGACCAGAGCCTTTTCAAGTTATTTGCATGCCTGAGTGAGTTAACACTGAGTAGTTTCTGCTCTCCCTTGGACTGTGCTTCTGCCCATTGTACAGCAAGCAGAGATGGATGCAGAGGCATAGCTGAAGTCATAGTCCTGCCCAGAGACAGGGCATGTACTTCTCCTAGTCCACAACCCTACCAAAAGAATTTGTTCCTGTCACATGTACTCTCCCACTCTGCATTAAAGCAAAGTCTGCCACAGGAGGAAATTCTCCTTTCCATCAATTTGCACATCCCTACAAGGGACAGAATGGACCCAGCCTTCAGCAGACATGTTTGAGAAAATACTGGCGCCTGAAGAGCTTCTCACAGCTCTAGGAAGAGCTGTTGGGTGTTCAAAAGCTGGGAAGCTGAAGGAGTGCTGTGATACAGCCTGTGGAGAGCAAGGTTTTATTCCTACTGTGGAAAGCCCCTTGCCCCCAGAAAATTAAATTGGCAGGGGAGCATGCCAGTCAAATGCATTTTTACCTTATTCAAATTATTTCATGCCAGATTGCTTGGTTTTCTACTACACTTATTCCTTGGCAGTTTCATAAGTGTCATGAAACTCACTTTAGAGGGGAGTGAGATGAGTTCGCCTACAGCAAAATAGGGGTGACTGCATTCCTGGGTCAAAACAGTGGCCATTTACCTGCCTGTTGTATCAAACCGGTGTGTCCTGCATTGCCAGCTTCCCTGGGCAACAGGTTAATTTACCTGTACACCCTCTACTGCTCCATGGTCAACCAGGCCTGCTCTCACCATAATGCTGAGTATTGGTGCACAACCAGCTGCCCCTTTTTTGTTTCCAGCTCCCAGGAGTTACTTGTAGGTTCCCAGAATTTACAGGGATGTCTTGCCCTCTACTTTGTTAAGGTCCTTTGTTCAGGAGCGTTGATCTCTAAGGAAAGCAGTGTGTGTAGACCCAGCCAAAGTCCCATCTGTAAGTGACCTTTCATCACAGGAAGGCCAGAAAAAGGGACAGAAGGGACCTACATCAGTACCAGGGGAACTGGCTGCACTGTAAAACCAAGCACAGCAGGATCTCTGGTGAAGCTGGCAGGTTTTGTAGACAAATAAGGGTTACTCTTTCTCTTGTGGATTCCCTGAAACACAAAATCTCCTCTGTTAGTTGAGCCAGGTGAAGCTAAAAGTCCTCCATCAAAGCCTAGAGGGAGCTGGAGGCCACAGAGGAGATCATACCTACTAAGCATTACATGATGTGTGACAATAGAGCCATACAGGAGCTTCATCAATGAAATGGTTTGGGTAGCACCATGGGAATGTCATATTGGTCAATCTTCTTTTTACTTTCTGACACCCTTGCTGATATATTGGTCAAAATGGCATTTTGACTAGGGAGTTAACAAAATTTTGTGCTCTGTTTTTCTTCTCTAAACAGCCCAGCATGCCCCAATGTGCTCTGTGGTTGTGCATCCCACTCAGAGCTCTTCTGTTGTCCCTCCTGTGCTGCTTACAGCTGCCTTTTCTGCCAGCTGGCCAAGGTCTACCTCCACCCAAGACAGAAGTGCCAAGTGGCTTAATGGGAGATGTTTTCAACTGGTGACACTTTTTATTGGCGGGCCAGAAACAGAAAATGGAATCTGGCATGTTGTGCCATTAGCACTTCTCACTGGGAGCCAACCACAAGGTAAGTCACCTGGCTCAGACTCTGCAAGGACTCAGTTTAAAACAAACAAACAAAAAAACGTTGTTAAAGCTTTCCCACCCTGCCTCGGAATCCCACTGCGGAGCAGTTTCCTTTGCAGTTCACTGCACTGCAGATGGGAGTTTCAGGCAAAGATGATACTCTTCTTTGGCTCAGAGATCACCCCAAGAGAGCAGCTTTGTGGGGACGGGTTCTATGTTCCTATCAGCTCCAAGCAAGCCATGTTTTGGCGAGCAGCAGCAGCTACAGTTCACAGGCACTTACTCATCCTCTCCCCAGACTGCCCCAGCAATCCCTGATGGTGACTCACTGTCCAGCCCTGCAAGCCTGGAGATCCCACATGAAGGGCTGGGGAAATATCTTACCTGTTCCCCATCCCACCAGAAATCTGTGACTGGTTTTCAACCAAATCTGCAGGCTTCCTCCATGGATGCATTGTGTGCAGCCATGAGGGTTAGTGCTGGCACAGGGAGAAAAACAGTGGAAGTATACAGGTGGGGTGGGCAGCATCACAGAAGCCTGGGGCAATTAAAGTTGTCCCAAGCTCATTCAAGGGTGGTAGACCCATGGGAATGAAACCCCAGAACAGGTATGAAAGCATCTTTTTACTGTTTTGAGAAAACAATTTGGAAAATACTATTTTTTTCTCATTATTTCAGTGGTTTTTTTAGTCTCTCTCACATTCACCTTTTCATCCTCCATAACACCAACCTGATGAAAAAAGGAGACAAGATATGTCTGAGAAAATGGCATCTGTGTCCAAGATGCTGATAATGGACTGATAAATAGCCATATTGCAGCTGCACCTAAGCCATGGAAACAATGACTGTTGATATACAACTATTTGTCTAACTACAGGGGTTTTTGATAACTATTAATTTTGCATAGTAGTATGTTCACTCAATAAAAGACAATGATTGCCCACAACATTCAGTTTAGTGTATTTATTGTTATTTATGAAATTATTGAAGATATGTTTGCATTCATGGGTCTGAGTCTTGCACAATTCATTGAAATGCTTGGCATCACTGCCATAAAACACACACACTGAAGGTAATAAAATCCAGCTATGCAGTACAGTAAAAATCCCCACAAAAAATATCATAAAATGGACATATGAATCTTGATAAAGTCCGTGTATTGCAATGCTGCACATTCACATGAATTAGAGGTATGTGGTAATCCTGGATGTAGCCTTATATAAAAGCACATGCTGTCTACAGAGGCAGCATAAAATTCAAAGGGGGAATACAATGCACCCTGTCCCTCTGATTATGCACAACTGTAACCCTTCATCAAGGACTCGTCCTTGGCTATGCAAAATGTTCCCCAGTTCAGCAAATCACTCCTACCTGGTGTGTTCCAGGTTCCCTCCCCCAGCCTCACAAAGGCCATGCGAAACTGGGCATGCAATCTTGGGAGGCTGATAGTGCTCATCATCCTCCCCGTATGATGTTCACCTCCCTCCTCTGTCTGTCAGCTTCCCAAGTGCCTATTTCACCATCATCCTGCAAATGTCATCTGCAACTTCTAGGAAACATTTCTGACCTTCCGTCCCACTAATACAGTCCATAAACTGGAGTAGCAGAGGGAAAAGGGGAGAGGTATCCAAAAATACTTGGAGTAAAGATTTCCATAGTTGTCTTTGGAGGGAAAGAGGCCATTGCTCTTACAAGGGCCAATATTACCAGCCTTCCTAGGCTACCACTAGAAAGATACCATACATAATGGTGGGATTCATGGTGATCTAGAAAGCTTTTGAAGCACTATGAGAAAACACTCACTGTAACACAAATTGTTTATGAATTATACAAGAGGGCAGCAAACAGAGGTATGGGGATCTCAGTGTGTTGGCACAGCCTAGGAGCCTCGATTCCCTTTGTATTGACCAACCAACAGCACTTTGTGGCTAGCACTGTGCAACTTCTCCACTATAACCACAGCATTTTATCTCCCAGCTTGTTACCTCGGTCTGTGCTCTTACAGGTAAGAGCTCCCCAGGAGATTTTCTGTCACTAAGCTTTGAAGAGAGCTCTGCACAGCCTTGCAGAAAATAACTTTTAATATGCTGAAGTCTGGTGTCTGCTTTTACTCACTTCAGATGTGTAACATCTCCTTAATGACAGCTTAATGCTGCGTGGGTGACCAGGACCATGGATGTCCACTGCCAGAAAAGACCTGGGAGAAGAAAAACATCACCTGCCAGGCGCTGTCTCACAACAGCAGCAGGAAGAATCCCATAACACGCACTGCAGAGCCCCATGTGAGGAAACTGAATATCGATTACTTTGAAGATTAGCCCTGTGATTCTGTGGCATCCAGGATTTGGGACAGGGATGGACATTGCAAATTAGAGGTCTGCTTTCTTAGTTCTGCTGGTGCTTGTTTGCAGTGGGTTGTTTGGTGTATGTACATAAATCCTGTACCGAGCACTCAGGTACAGATATGCTACAGAGGGATGATGAAGGGGAAAGACCTCACTTCTCTAGCTATGTTAAATAAGATAAGAAGTGGCTTGTGGGCACCCAAGATGATCACAGGGCTGGAGCACCTCTACCGTGAGGAAAGGCTAAGAGAATTGAGGCTGTTCAGCCTGGAGGAGAGAGGGCTTCAGGACAACCTAATCACAGCCTTGCAGTACCTGAAGGGAGCCTACAAGAAAGAAGAGAAACTTTTTACAGGTATCCTGTAGTGACAGGATTAGGGGGAATGGATTTAAACTGAAAGAGAGAAGGTTTAGGTTGGATATTAGGAAGAAGTTATTTACTGTGAGGATGGTGATATAAGATGGAACAAGTTGCCCAGAGAAGTAGCGAATCTCCCATCCCTGGAAGTATTCAAGGCCAGGTTAGATGGAGTTTAAGCAACCTGGTCTAGTGAAAGGTATCCCTGTCTGTAGTAGGAGAGTTGGAACCAGATGATCTTTAAGGGTCTTCTAATCCAAACCATTCTATAATTCTATGATTCTATGTAGAGAGAGAGTGATTTGGGTAAGGAGAGTTAAACCTGTGAAAAAAAAATTGAAGAGTGCCTCATAAAAAATATGAGCACAGAAAATTTCCCACCAGGAAGATTCATGAGAATGTGGGAAAACTTCCAATGATCTAAGTAAGAGTCAATAGTTGGATCATCTAGAATCAGTTGTGCCAAGCCCTAGTAAAGTGAAGAGGACTGCATGATTTGGGGGCAAGTTTTCTTTTGCCAGCTGAGGGTAAACAAACTGGTGAGTGCGTGACTGAGCTATGTCCCAGGTCAGCTGCGGGGCACATCTGCACAGCACTGTGGAGCTGGTAGTGGGGCACCTGTGAGTGAGAAGGAGCAACACCAATGGCCATTAACCCAGGCAGCGAATCCTACACCAGCCCTTGTGCCACTGTAATGTTTCCATTATTGCTGCAGAAACTGACCACAGGGAAGCTAAAATGAGGGAAGCTAAAACGTCCATGTCTGCTCCCACTACCATCCCGCCATCTCATGTTGTGCTAGCTCACCTCGTCCCGGGGCTCTCACACTGACCCTGGGCAGGCTCAGGCTGCCTCTATGCTCACACCATTGTTTCTTCTCACTGCTCAGATACAGAGAGGAAACTTTATTTCTCGAAGCCACGGTGGTAGAATTCCTGAGGAGAGATGCAGAGAAGCAACACAGATGCATGTGGATACTCTGCTGAATCTGTCTGTGCCTGCATATTTCACTGGGAAAGGGTAATGCAGGCCAGTGGCATGGTTCTCTGTCCCACTTTCTCCCTGTGTAAAACAGGAATAATGATACTGACCTAGTTCACTGGGGAGCCTGGAAAGGCCAGTTAATGTTTCTAAGGCTCTTTAAGAATAAAAAGGTCTGTATCGGTGCTAAGTGTTGTTATTCACATATTGTAATTCTAACCTATAAGAGACTTGGCTTTACTAGGAGAATTTCAGTGACTGCAGCTGAAAGAAGGTTTCATATTTCATCTTTAGCTGTAAACAGATTAACAGCACTCACACAGTTTCTTCACAGGCATAAAGATGAAGGTGAAATCCACACCAGTATTAGGCATTACAGTGAATTACCTTGGCATGCAGGACTTCTGATTTCCAGCATCTGTGAAAGTTTACTCAAAGGGATGTATAAAAACTTGGTACTAGCTAACAAAAGCAAATGCTTGTGAAATTGATCCTGAAATCTGAAATTTTCCACAGACTTTGGCATGACCTGGAGTGGTGCCCAAATCAGAAAGGTAAAAGGTTATTTTACTATGCAACATATATTAACCAAGTGAGTGTATAAATATATAGAAGGTTCAGAGTGGTTTCACAGAGGACATTTCACGTGGAATTTACCTGTCTCCAACCAGATCAGTGACACAGTGTGGCACGTGTAATTCTAAAATCATAAAGATATCAAACAGGGCTTTTATAACATACCATGCAGTTCTGACATATATTGCTGCTATATGCTACACATTTTCATCGTCACTGCTTCTCCTCTGGATTATGCTGACCTCCCAGAGGAGATGGCTGCATATTGGAATCTTGTACCAGGTAACAGTGAGAAAAAATTATGGGGCTAGCATTCAGCTGAGAGACCACCTTCCCAGCAAGAGGCAGGATTATCAGCTCATTAAATCACATGGGGAACAGTGGCATATCTACCATGAACAAAATCCAAATGCTTTCACATCACTTAGAAGTTATTTCAATGTGTTACACAAGATGCCCTGCCACATGGGGACTATTTGCCCTGATTTTATTTCTCTGATTTTTGTTACAATCATTCGATTTTAGTTTGCGTTCCCAAATAACAGTTGGGGAACATGATGTTATTGCTTGGGCATTCAAGGGAGAGGGTGCGTGATCAGTTGTCCAGGACACAGGCAGAAATGTTCCCTTCCTCGCAAAGGGCTCCCTCTCCACCATTTCTCAATTTTTGAGTAGACAGCAGCTACTTTATAGGATATGAACTATGTAAGATGGAGCTGCAGAAGTCCGTAGGTATTGCTATATATTACATTTAATGTCATACAATAAGAAGAATGAAAAGAAGTGCAAATCTTGATTGTAGAAAGCCATGTTTTCCACGTTCCCTCCTGTTTCTTTTGGTAATAGAAAATCAATGGGCCTTTTATATATGTGGCACATCTGAAGCACTGAATCTCCCATCCTCCCTTCATATATGAATAAATAAATTTGTTTACTTTGCTATTTGAACAAGTGTGTTTCAAAAAAATGACAGATTCCAGGACATTAGCTCCAGCACTTCTTTGCAGCAGAGCCTTTCTTTCTTTCTTTCTTCCACAATTTCCTTCGATGAACAACTCATAGCATTTCCTACACAAGCTCTTCACACCCCACCTCGTGACTGAAGTGGAGAGTGCAGCACACATAAAAATGTCACCCAACACAGCACCACCTCTGAATGAAATACTGGATTGTTTTTCATCCCTTCTCATTTCCCAAACAGTAGCTTTCTTTTCCCCAAATTTGATACATCTTCTCTAGCTGCTTACCGTTGCCCAGCCACATGCTTTTTCATGGCTTTTGGCATAACTGTCCGTGTTTTGAGGTGACATTTCAGAGGTTGTTTGGTTTGGTTTCTTTTCATGATGAACTCTTACAAGGAACTGGTATTTTTCTATTAAGCTTGGTTGCTAAATTTCTCACTAGTTGTACAATTAAGAATTCAGTACGCTATTAACAAATGCACTAAGTCTTCACTGTAAGTGTTTATGCTCTGTATGGCTTTTTCCTATATTCTGGAACAATTTATATTATGAGACATTGATTATTTATGGAGGTATTTATTGTGTTTTCTTGGACATCAAGAAAGGAAATCAGTAAGCTCGAGGAAAACAACAATGGGGAGTTCTTGGGAGTGGACTTTTAGGTTTAAAAAGGTCTAAAAAGCCTTCAGCACCATCAAAAATCACTGCTAATGCTTAGCATTTTCCTATTGGCTTCTGTTGGGGAGTCAGAAATGGAGACAGGCTTCCAGGAGGTAAGAGGAATGGTAACACTACCTATGGTGTTAGGATGTCCGTTGCACAGGCAGCCTGGATGAAACCTGGAGAAATGATAGGCTTGACCCTAAAGCTAGCAGGAATTTTGAGCCTGCTGCTGCTAGGCATGACATGAAATTGTAGATGCCTTTTGAAAATTATGGAGGAATTTTGTTAGTGGAGCATATATCAGAAACCTGATTTCCTGGCTTTTGACCCCATTTTGGAGATTGCAGAGCACTGATGATCCCACAATGACCTCATTCCCTGCTGCACTTGAGAATATAGGGGGCTTCTCTTCAGACATCTGGACACAGTGGACATTCTGGGCTAAGTCTCAGTTTCAACAGACAGCACCATCAATATTGTTTTCTGTTTTTAGTTTGATTTGTATTTTATTTCTAGTGTGGTGGTTTGAGACGTTGTGTGCAGGAGACAGAGGGAGAGAGGGAATGGCATGCTACCTAGGGACAGAGGAGTCCAGCCTGCTTAAAAAGGAAATGTTGCTGGATAAACACAAATTGGTGTAAGCCACATCATTAGGAGAAAGTTGCCTATCATTAAGCACTACGTAGTGCATCCTTGTGAGCCTGAAATAAGTCTCCAGGGGATATACAATCATACTTGCCACATGAGTGGAAAAGCTGAAGATGAACCACACACCGTCTGGGTGTCCACCTCCCACCTGTGTTAGCATCATTATGTGCATGTTGGGCTGACTTAGCACACTGAAGAGGAAGATGGCCATGCCATTCTTTCTTACCATCTGGATAATTTACTCTGTGAGTTTCTTAGAGAGTGAATTTATTAATGCAGATATGCAGGGTGCAATTATTCAGATGATGCGGTGGGAGGAAGCTGCATAAAATTTACCGAGTGAGCTTTACTGGTACTCTGAGCGCTGCTTTTCTGGGTGGTCCTGCCTGGAAAAAAAAATCACACCTAGGAATGTCTTGATGGCTTGTCACTGTGTCCCAAATGGCAGCTCCTCCCGATTGGCATCAGTGGGAGCCACCCTCACTAGGCAAGGGAGATACTAGAAGACTCCCAGTTAGCATCCGTCACAACAGAGAGGAAATCTGTGGGAAATGCTGATCATTTATATCAAAATTAATGAGATTTTCCCTCTCTGAATGTGAGGGCTGAGATGTATGCTGACTACAGGGAAAAAAATTCCATCCGTGGATATCTAGCTTGCCTTTTTATTTATATTTTTCCAGGGGTCTTGTATAATTGATGACAGCGCCTATTTGGCAAAGAAATTTTCTGAGCACAGAATTTGTTTTAATAGTAATTTTTGCCTATTAAACAAACTGTTGTTTTTTCCCTCCTACATCTGAAGCCAAAATCACAGGACCACAAAACAAATCAGCCTAATTTCACTGTGAACTTTTCTTTTGACATCCTTCTATTTTTCAAAGAGAATAAATGTGTTGTTACATTACTGCTCTTTTCCAGACAGAAGAGGCAGAGAGCTATTTTTGAAGCTCCTTAAATCAGAAGCTCTGGCTCTTTACAAAAGGATCCCCACAGGATATCAGGACTCTGTTTGGAAACATATGTGATAAAAAAAAATCAAACCATAAAAATGAACTGGGATCACCTTGTAATTGGGCAGAGAAGACTTCCTGCTGCTGTATGTATTTTCGTTAAAAGCCAGTGCTTCTGCATTTCTCACCTTTTGCTGGGCGAGATTGTACACAAAATCTCTGATTGCCAAGCAAATCAAAGCCAAGAGGGAGACCCCCTGTTTGGAGGAAACGATCCCCCTCCTATATTCTCTTTTACTGATGTTATGTGGGAAAAATTAGATGTACAGAATGAATTAAAAGTCATTCTAAAAAAAAAAAAAAAAAAACCACAAAAAAGAAACCCCCAAAAACCAAAACACCACCAGTGGAACAGAGCTATATGGAGGACCCAAAGGAGATCTTTGAATGCATCAGCTTTCATATAGAGCAGTAAGCTAATAGGCAGTTCATTGAAGCTAAAGTATAACATAAAACATAAAATTACAGAGAAAATGGCTGAAAATATAATAAAAAATAATTAGAAATCTTGTAGGAAGGTGGCATATCAACATCTGATGTAAATACAGACATAGAAAGTGCAGTTTGTCATTTGAATAGATGAAACAGCTGAAAATGGTAACAAAAACTGCAGGTTTGTGGTCTATTTTTTCCAAAAATTCTAGAAAACCCCAATGGTTCCAGCAATAACTTCCCATTTTCATATGTCAGAAGTTGATTTCTCTGTTTTGCTCAGCTACCAGAATACTAAAGGATAAAAGCACCCATTGAAGAATTGGTTAAAACTGTACATTTAAATTCAAAATCAAAAGAAAGGAAGAAAAATCAGTCATTTCCCTGGTCCTTAAATGTTAAACATACTGTGGACGGACATGAGTCTCTCCACAATTTTGCCATGACATGAACCATTGAATAGAAACCAGACTTCGATTTTCTGTTGTCCACTTCTTTCTACTCTTCAGTGAAAGGCAATTTCAATGTTGTTGAACACTTAGGGCAAAATTAATTTTTCCATGAAGTTGTAAGACAAATTGGACAAGGCATTAAGAGAATACAGAAGTTAAAAATAGGTAGTGGTCTCCCTCCCCTGGAAACTTTTATCTTACTACCTGCAGCTAGGCATATTTAAAACTCAGCATCTCCTAGAGATGTGGATATCATACTAATAATATTTATTTTCCTTTCATGGACTGCCACCTGGAATTAGCTCACTGAGAGCAAATTGGTAATATTCAGGCCACAAAAGTGTTGAGGATGAAGCACCTTTCTGTTTGCTGGAACAGAACCTTATTCCTAGACAATGTCAATATCAAAAATAGTCTTATATTATTAAGAGTGACCCTGATACAGGAGAGTATATCGGTATTGGTTCAGACAACACATGGCAATGTAAATGTGTATGTGTGCACACATAACTATCTGTATTTTGAATCAATATTTATGTGTTTTGACCTGTGTATGTATATGTACATATATGTATTTACACATGTGATATATATCATGTGTATGTTGAGAGGAGTGCATGTTTACTGCCATGGAACCCATGCAATAGCAGTAGGTGGAAAACATAGTGACAATCCTTTTCTTGGCTACTGCATCCTTCTCCTACTACATGGGTACAGTTCCTGGGCCAGGAATAAACATTCTCTGTAATGCAACTCTCCTGCTTTTCCAAGACTTAGCAGGAATATTTTCCTTCTTCTTTTCTCCTCATCATCCAGAGGCATGCTTTATACATAGTAAGCAGAACAGAGTGCATTGGCTCACTCCTTAACACAGCCCAGCAATTTTTGCATGCATGCTTAGATGATTTTCTAAGTACCGAGGATGTAGTCTAAGCAAAGCTCTGACAACGTGGCTTTTCAAGTAAAAAAAAAACAAAACAAAAAAAAAGGTGCAGCTTTAGTACACACAGATACATACAAACGTTCATGTTGTAATAGTGTTTACACCCACAACAAAGATCAAGAATCTACCATGTAAAACGTGGTGCTGACTTCAATATAAGTGAGGCAGAGCTGAATGCAATTGCCATCTACATTATGAAGGGCTGGAAATACAACAGAGCTACTTTATAGTGCAATTTACATATTTTAAAAATAGCTTATTTAATAGTTGATAAAAGCAGGGGTCAGCTCTCTCTGAAAAGCAAGAGCTTTAAATACCTGCAGTTATTTTGAGAACATGGGTGATTAAATTCTAGCAACTGTGCAATTTCAAATGCAATTGAAAGTAAGTGATAAATAAAAAATATTATGTCACTTGCTCTGAAGTAATTTTGCACCTTTTTCATCTTTCTGTGTCTCTCCTCTTTCATTTTCTGTTCTTTATCTACCAAACTGCCTACATATATATTGTACCTACCACAAATACACACACACATGAAAACTGGTTCTTTACATGGTATTCAAATTTGTACGTCCAGTGGCTTATCTCCCTACCTTTATTATATTATTCCCAATAATATTTGGCAAGACAAAGAGGAATGCAGGTAAGAAATATGAGAAAAGCTTTTAATTAACAGCTTTAACTTTCCACCTTGTTTACATGTTTGTATAATTTCAGTTTCTGCAAGTCCCTAAAAGAAAATTGAAACCCATTGGCCAAAAGAGGCAAGAAAGAAAAAGGAATTAATATAATCAGAAAATTTTATCTAAGTGGAAAAGAAGAAAGATTCAGATTTAATTGATAGCTACTAAGAAGCAGTGCCTTCTACCTCTTCACTTAAAGAAGACTTAAAAAAAATCCATCCCAATAGAATTTTCAGTCATTAGTTGAGGCTTCCAAAATCTCCAGAGGAAGAAAATGAATGGAGGTGTTAAATGCAAAGGCTTATCTTGGGGACCCTAATTCTGCCTCATGCTGCTCACATTACGTATTATCCTCACTTGGCCTTCTTTTTTGAGAAAGGGATGAGCAAAGTGGAAGCATTTCTGTGCAGTAGTGGAAATCAGATTGCGCAAGATGCTAATCACAAAACCACGCAGAAATGGACAAAAAGTGGAAAGCTCTGGCTTATATTTATGGCTTCCTCTAGGTTTTTTTCTTTTTCACCCCTTTCCTGAATCCAAATTCTTTGCTCCTCAGTCAGGTTGAGGGGTTTCAGGGGAAGAGAGAGCTGCTGGAAATGGTGCAGTGTCACACAAAACTGTGAAAATACATATTTAGGAATCACGTACCATTTTAAAAATGAGTGTGGCCATCACTTTTTTTGCGCACAAAGGTGATTATCATAGAATCATAGGTTCATAAAATGGTTTGGGTTGGAAGGGCACCTTGAAGATCATCTAGCTCCAAACTCCCTGCCATGGGCAGGGGCACCTCCCACTAGACCAGACTGCTGAAAACCCCATCCAAGATGGGCTTGAACACCTCCAGGGATGGGGCATCCACACCTTCTCTGGGCAACCTGTTCCTTGTGGAGTGGCAAGGACAGGCTGACAAGACTCTGTATTGCATCATATTCATAAAACAGAGAAAGAAAATCCATACGATGCCATTCACTGATGCTGTAACATTATGTTCTGTAGTAAAACCCAAACCTGACTGCACTGAGATATGGAAGAGCTTCATGACACTGATCATGGAACAACTAGGTAATAGAATAGCAGGAGACATTCAATGCTAATAAATGCAGACTAACATATATAGAGAAAAATACCACTAAGATTACAAGCAAGGTGTTGGGATCAAAACTAGATGATGGTATTTTCAAAAAGATGTCTTAGAACCAGTGTGATTTGCTTTATGAAAATGTTAGCTCAAATAGTTTAGCTGTAGCAGAAAAAGAAAAAAACCCTGAATTTTAGGCATTAATGAGAAATTAATAGAAAGCAGGTGGTAAATATGCTTTTCTGTCCTTATATGTCAAAAGATATGTAATCAAGGCATAAAAATGGCAAAAGAGGGCAAATAAAGTGATCAAAGATGTGGAACAGCTCCCAAATGTGGAAAAGATTAAACAGAGCTGGACGTTTTAGCCTGGAAAAAAGAAGATCAAGAATGGATAAGGCAAAAGTCTATAAAAGCAAGAGAAGTCAAATGAGGAAATGGAGGTTACTGATCACTGCTTCCCAAAATGTAAGAAAAAAGGCATTTCAAATGAAAATATTTGGTAGTAAACATAAACAAAAGTAAGAAACTCAAGGAATCTCAAGGCTGAAAGTATATGTAGGTCCCAAACACAACAGGATAAACTCACAGAAGAAACTGTGGAAGGCTATACAGCATAAATCCACCGTTCCCAGATTGGGGACTTTCTAAACCAGAGTCTGTACCTGAATGCTGTTTTCATCAGTGAAAATAAAACCTCAGCCTCATGTTCTTGTGTTGCTTCTAAAAACAAATATCTTCACTTGGAAAATTTTATTTGTGTGGGGATTTAGTCAAGAGAATCTAGTTAGCCCTTTTGGGAGGGAAGCTGTAGACTAGCAGAGGAACACACTTCAGTGCAAGAGAGCAAAGTGACTGACATACCTAGAAGACGTATCTAGGGGGCTACCTTCATCTACACACTCACAGCAGCCGGATTTCCCTGTGATTCTGAAGAGAAATGGTCTGTTAGTGGACAGCTCTTTCTACCAAGGTACTCTATTTGCTCTCTGAACTCTGCTTTGAAGAGATATTTGTAAGCAAAGGTGAGCGGCGCGAGACACTGTGCGCACTGGAACGATGTGCTCCACTTCTGACGGCACTGCTTCTGGCAGGACAAGCTCCCACGCCAAATGCTGGGCCCAAACTTGCAGCAGAGAATGGGAACAAAGCAAGTCTGAAACGTGTGTGTTGTTTACAGAGCCTCCTCTACTGCACGGTGTCACATACCCTGGTCACAACTGCTCTGAGCAAAAAATGTTTTCTATGGAGAAATCACGGCAGCTTAGGGAAGGAAGGTGAGCAAGGACACCGAGTGAGAGCAGGGAGCTGTAGCTTGTATTTTGGTGAACTTAATGACTAGTTTTGAGGCAAAGACTTGAAGGCCAAAGTCTGACAGGCTGTCAGGCACTGATTGCCGTTTTCATAAAGGGCGCTATGCAAGTGTAAGTGATTGATAGATTGATTGATTTATTTTGCTGAGGCTCCTTTGTGGTCTCCTGGGGGGATTTCTGGCCACACCTCTCAGGCTGAAAGCACTTGCTCTGCCTGCTGTTGCTTTTTTTTTTATTTGCGGGTAATGAAAATTTGTTACAAGCCTTCCCTTTCATCTGTACATGGCAGGCTGTCACACAGAAACAAGCCATTCTGGAACCTTGCTTCCTTCCAAATTGCTAAATATTTTTCTTCAAATTGCTTCCCTAATGGGCTAGTATAATAGGAGCAGCATGCTCTCTGCCCACGCTGAAGATGCCAGAGCATTTGTCCAGTGCACATGTGTGTTGGGCACAATAAACTCATTGCCTGGCCTGGAGACAGTGCAGCACTGCTGCTGCTGATCTCATCTATATCACACATTCCTTGGGCGCAGTCGTGCACGCGGTGCATGTAGGAGAATACGCACACGGACAGGTACTTGTGCCTCCCCTGGGAAAATGCACCTCGTCAGGGAGGCAGCCAGCTACACATCCCACTCTCCTGAGGAAGGAGCCATGATTGCATTCCGTAAGGTGAGGCACAATGGCAGGAGGAGGAGAAGTGGGCGGCACAGCCATCGAGTAAGCCATGCGAGCAGTGACAGAGCTGGGCTCACTAATGGACTGGCCTGGCCAGTTTTTTATTGACTCCAGTTGCTGCTTTTTGGAGGGGCAGGCACCAGCAGTCCCCAAGGTCAGCAGTTCCATGTGCTCTATGCTAAACTGTAGCTGACCCACTGCTTTATGAGCCTAAGTGCTTATCCAGGAACAGAAGTGAATAGGTTGTGTGTGATAAGAAAATAATTTGCCAAAACTGCAACAATAAAGAAAGCCTGATGGGATCTCTTATGGTATGAATAGCCCGGAGCAGCTGCAGATTTCTCTCTGCTTTCACAATTTTCTTTTTTATAACAACTAAAAAGGGAGCATTGTCCACAGACTCCTGCAGCCCATATTTTCATATCCAAATCTAACATTTCCATATACATGTATATACATATTATACATTGTGGATCTTTGTGAATAAAATACAGGAACAGAAAAAGAAAGAAAAAGGAAAAGCCTTCTCAGATAAGAGGCCTGTTGGCACACCAGCTTAACCCGTTCCTCTTTTCTGTTTCTCTCAAAGCCCTTCTAGATGGATTTCTGTAAGATTCTGGAGCAGCCATCCATCCCAGGACACATGGAGCCATGTTCCCCGTGTGCTGGGCACAGATGCCCAGTACAGCCACACCCGGGAGGCTCTCAGTGCTGACATGGAGAGCTCCGTGCCAGGGGTAGCCATCCTCCCACACCACCTGTGGGGCTGGGAATGTCCTATCCCCCACCCAGGGGCATTGTCTGTTGAGAAGGCTGAGTATATTTTTGCATGTTTTCCGTCTAGGTGTTACAGAGGGGCTTCAGTCCAACAGCTGACCCTACTCAGGCCTCCTCAACTCACCCTACTCCCCACCTCCCCAGCTGGTCTATGGCATTTTTCTTTCTCAGGGAGCACAAGCAGGTCTGATCCTCATCCCATTCTCTGTCCCCCACTCCAAACAGCCCCAGTGGTGCAGGCTCTGTGCTCTGACCCTCTCTTGCCCACCAATCTCTGGGTTGAGCAGTGGTCTGCTCAGAGAGGGCGGCCTGTGATCCAAAGCCCTGGAAACCATGCCCAGGGCTTCTTCCAAAAGCTATTCCAGAGCTCCTTGCAGAGGTACCACACTCTCAGGGAGTCCAGGTCTCTGAAGCTCTCTGAGAACACCTAAAACCACCAGAGTTTTTCTTCTTGCCATTCAGTTCTGTGTAAGGAGAAGACTAGACTCCAGCCTCAGATGTCACATCAAGGTCAGCTATACAAAGTTCAGAAAACAGTTGTGTAAAGAAACACACAAAGAAATTACTCAGATCATAGCTGATCTCTGTACCTGATTTCTCAAGAGGTCTCCAGTGAATCAGGCTGAATGAGCTTTTTGTTGCCTTTTCTGTTAACAGGAGTAGTTGAAGTCAGAGAGAGTTCTCCTCTCTTACTGCTGACAGCTACAGTATGGCAGGGCTGTTGTGCCTTAGTATACAGTGATCAATCTCATTTCAGATCATTTTGCTAGAATTTAATTTTCACATGGCCCAGTGTGACCACATCCCACTAATTTCCCACTTGGATGTTTTCTTAAAGCAGAGAGACCAGTTGAAGATTCTGCAACTCCTGTTGGTGAAATAATAATAATTTACATTTATTAAGTGCTGTTCTTCCCAAAGGACTGACCAAATGTTTTCAAAAATTTGTGTATGCAGGAATCCCTTCACCAAGGAAAGAAAAAATGCAGCTTCTTCCTTGGCACAGAGCAGCAGTAGCACAAGAGCTTAGGATACAGAATGAATCAAAGTTTTAATGTTATTACATCTTTGTGGTTCTATTAGAGTAATGACCAGAAGTCTCAAGAGGGATCAAGGCCCCTCCTGGGGTAGGTGAAATAAGTAGCAAGGTTATTGAAAGAAAGCCAAGGAACAGGAAATGGTAAAAAGCATTCTCAAGGAAGAGTAGGAAGAAAAAGAGAGGGGTAGATAAATATACAGATGATCGCATAGATTTCAAAGACATGATAAAATTGTGGCATTGGAAGGGACCTGTGATGTTATCCCATACGCTCTTCTCTCCTACAGCAGGATCTCTTCTAATTATTTAATCACTAATAGACATTTATGTAATGATTGTTCCTAATGATTTCCACTGATGGAGATTTTTCAGCCGTCTGAAGCACCTTCCTCTTAGCCCATACCCTTCCCTTGTCTTTAACATGGGCTCAAATGTTCCTTGCTATAACTTAGACCTTTTATTCCTCATCTTGTGCACAACATTATCTTTGCAGGCTGTCATTACCTGTCTGTAGACTTCCTACAGAGATGTCAAGGTGAGCTTATTGCTGGTGTTATAATGGACACATGCCATAAGATGGGATCTAGAGGAGGACATGGCATGGGGGTATCTATTTCTGTGGGGAGCTGTGTGGTAAAGGTGCTTGTGGAACAAACAGGCTGAGAGATGCTAGGTTGGTACTTGAAGTCCTGTGGGAAAAGTGAGACATGTGAAAGAGATTATGGACCTTGGTGTTAAGACCGGAAATGCCCATCTTTATGTTTGTAGATCACTGAGGAAATGTATTTTAGTAGTCCATGAGGAAACCAAAGCAGAAGGTAAAATGACAAGCATGGAGTTGGGGTAGGCACTTGTGGCAGCAGCAGTGAAGGACAGAGGGGAAAGGCTGCCCAACAGCATGGACTTGGCTAATCGTGGTACCCAGGAAATGCCATGTAGTCACAGGCAGCAGCTTCTGGAGGAGAAAATAAAAATGGTCACTACAACATGGATCTACATGACTGAAAGGTTAAGGACATTGTGATCAGGCAGAGGAGAAGCAGAAGGTTTTGGCAAAGGAAGATTAGTAGCTCTGTGCTAAAGAGCTGTTGCCAGCAGGACCTTTGTGAGGAGGGTTTGTTGATGCAGGTGGATATACAGGGCTGGAAGGAATAAAGGTATCCTGCAGATACCAATTTGTGAGTTTTCAGAAGGAATATGTGTATTGATTTGGAGCTCCACTTCACAAATGTGAACAGATACAGAAAGCTAAAAATCATTTTTCCTCTCTTATTTTCTCCCATGAGGAAAGAGGTTTAAGTGTTAATGTCCTCTCTACTGAGTCTCTGGAACACCCATCTTCTTTGACCTGATTTGGAGCACTGCTTGCTTGCCAAGCAGGAGGAGCCTTTCTAGTTCCTCATCCACAAAACATTCTAACCTCAATCCTGACAGTGGGCAACTAGTAGTGTACAATAGGATGTGATCTTTGGGGTATCTGTCCTGCAACAAGGTTTGCTAGAGGGACTAAGTAGATGACACCAAAAAAATTTCACAAGTTTTACTATTTCCCTTCCTTTCCCTATTCTTCCCAGGGAATGGAGGATGCCTTGCACTTCAAATGCAGCGCTCAGAGGACCCCAGCTAAAGGGCAAAGTGCATTCGAACACCCAGACATCCTCCTCCTTGGAGATTACACAGTTACACACCAAAACTGAGCCCTGGGCTGGCCCCTGTCCCACCAACACATTTTGCACTACTTTAATGACAGAGATTAGTAAGGCAGAATTGAGCTTCACCTCCGCAGACCCAGATCCACTTGTTTAAGTAGAATATTTTGTTGTTTATGCTGCAGGCTAAACAACTAGGTTTACCTAGGGTCTCTTGTTAAAATGAGCCATCTGTGGCAGCTGTGGTAATTATACCCAGACTACTGTACCTTTCATGCAGAGCTCTTATATTTGTGTTGAGACTTTGAAAACAAGAGGAACAATAGCACAAGGGGAAAGGAAATATCTCCTTAGAGTGAAAACTATCATGAGGTCCTCCCTTCCTTCATTTTCTAGTCTTCCCTGTATTAACCACAATCCTCAGGTTCCTCAATGGCTGTTCCCTGTGACAAAGTACGACAAAACAGTCTGAGGGCAAAGAGCAGATGCCAGTCTGAGGCAAGTTTTGCACCTCCTTCTCATCAGTAAATGCTTGCTAACATTTTGCTTTGGTGATCCAAGTGAATATGGTATTTGTTCTGCTCTGAAGTTTGGGCACTGCAAGTGCTACCATAGGTGTGAGTCTCTTGATTCCCTCTACCCATTCCGAACACCTCAGCACAACTTCTGCAGTAGCTGCTGGGCAATTTGCTTCCCCTGTCCCCAGAGCTTTCAGTGCTGTTGTGAATAGGAAGCAGCAGGAATTGCTCCAGAGCAATGCCAAGTATTTCCTCCTCTCCAGGGGGGCTGACTGCTCTGCCCTGGGGAGGGTCAGACCTTTGAAATCAGTTGACTTTCCAGCTGCTGCCAGACAGAGTGTAAGGCTTAACAGCAGAAAAACTTCTGGATGGCATATGCTAATTCTCCCTACTTTCCTCATTTTAAAGCTTCTCCTGTTAAATCACATATTGTTTTTATGCAGTAGCTATTGAATAGTGAAGTATCAGAAAATCCATGATACAGGATGATGCTTTGAAGGAAACACAGAGACCTTTAAACTTCCAAGTTGTTGTAAATGCTATCAAAATACCATTTTTATCTCTGATCTTCTCCCAACTAAAACATAAATTTGAACAGATGGAAATAAGAAAAGAAAGATTGTGGGAATAAGCATTGATGCTATCAGTTGGAGCTGGCAATAACAAAAGCAACCACTGACTCTTTGAGCTTTCAGGTAGTACAAGATATTTTCACATACTACATTTCTTTTATTTTGTGTTTTTCACTGTGAGTTTTCATACACTGTTGGAACAGTTCAGTCATAAGAGTAAGTCAAGTTATCATGGCCAGAAAAGAACAATAGGTTTGATTCACTTATGCTGCTTGTGGCACTACTGCAGCAGAAAGTATGCCCAAGCTGAGGGGGAGGTCAGAGTGGTGCAAGGTTCACAGCCCTTGGTGACTCCCTAAATGAGTACAGCTGATCTGGAAAAATGCTGTCAGCAGAGCAGAGAAGGGTGTTCTCATTCTCCTTAGCCCCTCAGCAGTTTCCAAATCACTAATGAGGTGTTTGCAATACCAGGGTGTGATTTAAAGCTCCTATCCACAGGGCCAGTCATCTAATGAGCATCTGCCCTATTTGGTTCAAGAGCGAATCAAGTCCATCATGTCTGTTGTCTAAAAAGTCATGGATAAATAGTCCAATAACAAACAGTATGAAGTAATTTCCTACACAAACTTACTGCACCCTGCTCTTTACCACAAGCTCAGATTTCTTGTGTGGGCTTAGATTTTAGCAAAGAATTACCGTATATTGCTTTCCATGAGAAGAATTTCCCACTTAACGGATCTCAGGTCTCTATTAGACCCTTGGCTAATGGAAAACCATAAACCATCCCAGAGCTTTCTAGAACTCCATGGAGAGCTGAAAGTGCAGATATTTAGCCTCTTCAAGGGCCAGGGACTGACAGAGGACTCCTTAAAGGAATGCCAAGCTAATAGAAGTTTCAAAGAATTTAGTTTCAAAGGACTTCTAAAGTAACAGATGACAATATTAACCTGAATATTACTTAATGGCAACATTAATTCTTCTTCAATGGTGTTCTTTGGTGGTATCTGCCATCAAACTCAAGGCTCTGGCCTGATTGTTTGAGTTTTTTCTGGGCATGGGGGTTTTTAATGTTACCCCTTCATGGCTAGGTCTGTTTGACAGCCAACATTGACCAGCACAGTTGCAAGGTTGTGCACCTTGTTGCACGTGGTCCTGAAGATGGGTAAAACAGCTGGGCCCAGATGCGCTCTGACCACTACTGTTCTTGTCCTTGTCACACCCTCTATGCTATAAGCAGTGAAGAGTTTGGGTCAGACCTGTTGGACTGCTCCTCTGTCACTTGGGAACCTTGCACTTTCTGGCTCCACACACTTCTGCACTGGTGCTGTGTCAGGGCAAACTCGGATCAGCTATTGACGTATCTGCCCCTTGTCTGCCAGTCAAAGTATAGTGGAGAAACAAGTCTTACTAGCACTACAATGGCTGATGTATTTCAATTCACCATAGTCACTGCAGAGTTACACATCATTTTTCACTTTAGCATATATATGCCACTTAATGTTGGAGAGGCCCCGTCTATTGGTAACTGGTGCTTTTTTGAATGGCTGCTCGTGAGTCTTTTTTATTTTAATATTTCTTAACTCATCCCCTCCTAAAACAAACTCAGATTCATTCATTAAAATTAAGGCACTAAGATTCCATAGAGACAAACCCCGGAGAGGGCTGATAAATTACACAAATAAGCTGTATTTATAATACCTCTGATGCCTCCAAATAGGCATTTTATAGAAGAGAAGCTCCAGAAAACTGATAAATCTATTCTGTGATACTGCAGCTAAGCTGCATTTCAATACCTGAAACCATCTGTTTGATACAAGCATACACTTAGCATAATATGAATACCTTAGCACACAGGTACCTTAGCATAGTGCATCCCTTCATTTTCTCATAAACAGCAATTATAGCCCAGGCAGAGAGGAGCGTGTGGTGGGCTGAGGAAGGAGGAGGAGAAACATATAAAGAAGATGGATTTTTTTTTTTCCTTAATCTCTGTGAGTCTGGCAGAGCATATGAAGATCTGTAAGCCACAGAGTGCTAGTGAGAGAGAGACAGAGAGACAGACAAAATTATTTCCTTTGCTGGGTCTTGCAGTTTGAAGTAGTTCCTGCCCTATTCGCAGGACTTTTTTTCCCCAGATGCCCACCCAAGAACCATTCAGCTACATTTATTATTCTGTCAAATACAATGTGCAATAAAGAGCCAGTCTCCCCAATGATGGGTACCTGTGTTCATAGCTCCACAGTGAAGCACATAAATCACATGTGAAGGGCAATGCACATGTGCTTTTTGTTTCTTGTATCACCTTTTATTATCTTAGGAGTGAAAAGTTAATAACCCAGTGGGTAATCATGCCATTATCAGTTTACATTGTAGTAAAGCCCATTCAAATGATGATTACATATGTTAATGAGTGTCGTTATAATGCACTACACAGTACATTACCTTCAATAAATATAATTGTTTATGCACTTTAATGAGGGGATATAATGCCCCCAAAACTAATGGCATGGACTGAATTGTGATTTATGGCTGGAAAACTTTGCCATTAAGAAAGGAAATCTCACAAACCCTTTCATGTTTATCTAACTTTTTTCCTTCTTTAAAAGGTGCCACTCATCTCGCCCTCCTTCTGCTTGCAAGGGGAAGATAGCTGTAAGACACTTCAGCAGTGTTCCTTGTCAATGCCTTCCTCCACCTGAAGAAGCAGGAGGTGGGTTCATTTAGAAGGTTTAATGAAGATCATTATGTTTACCCCTTAGTAAGGCTTAATGCGCTATCTGGCAACAAAACTGATAACATGTCAGAATTTTGGCTGCAAATCAAACAACGGGAAGTAAAAATGTTGGTTGTTAAACTAGAAACTAGGAATAGAAAATAAGGTTAAGGATGACATTTTGGCCAGTGGTCCTTCATCTAGCTATAGAATAGTCAGAGAATAGTTGGCTGTGCAGAGCATTCAAAGCTCTCCAGCTGGGAATGAAGCAAACTAGAGGTGAAATGCCACCTGATCTCTTCAATCTCTAGGCGCTTTCTTTTCCAGAGGAGTGAGATAAAACCTTTCTTTGTGGGCTCAATAAGAAATGACAAAGAGACAAAGAATGCTAAACCAGGCAGCACTGTGTAACTGGCTGAGGGTGTAGCAGGCTGAGCGAGATGAGCTATCAGCAACTAAACTGCACAAGACTGGAGTTTCCTCTTTAATTTCCCTCCACTTGGTTTCCTTCCTGAATGGCACCGCTGTGACATTTCCATTACCGGTGAAAAGTAGTGTGCTTTGTACAGTAGTCTCTTCTATTGAAGTCGGTGCAAAAACTCCCATTGATTTCAGCAGCAGAGGCAGCGAGCTGGCAGTGGGGGCACGGTCGCTTCTGCAGAGAATTTGCATGCGGTGTGTCCTAATTTTGCTCTCTCTTCCGTGTCAGAAATCTGAAAAAAAGTTTCCGCGAGTCTTCAGGAATAAGTAAGATGCTGAAATTTAGAACGAATAATAACAGGAATTGTTCTAAATGCTGTTAAAATTCAGGTTTGATGGCAAGGAGCATGAGAAAGCTGCATGTGATAGACCAGTAGGAACTCAGGTAGCTTCTTGAGGTATATTCCCAAATATGTGTACACACAGCAATTACTTGAGAAACTTTCCAAGGATCACAGTCATGTTCCAACTAGTTTGAAAGTCAGTAGTGTAAAAAAACTTTGACATTGAGATGCAATTTGTGGTAAGATCTAATTAATTTTTTTGCTCCTAAGAATAATTTATTATTTACACTTCTTATTATATATGTATTTTAGCTTCATTAGTCTGCAATGCTGGAAAAAATTATACCTTCAAGTCCTATTTATCAAATTAATGGTGCAATTTCATAGTGACACATTCCACATTCATTAAACCAAGTACAGTAAAAATGCATTTAAATTAGATTAGTGTGATGTAATAACGATTCCAGTGTATGGGGTGATATTCTAGCAGTAAAGAAACACCCAGATCAAGTTGAAAGCAACTTTGAGACGATTTTTCAAAATTGATTTTGGCACTGATTTAAGTGAAAGAATAAGGACTAACATTTCCCCCCGCAGCTCTCTCTTTGTGGGAGTTCAGGGCCCCGAGTGGAATTGCAGGAAATGAGTGGTAGAGTCGATCTGGCCACGGCAGTGGAGGAAGTCATGCACGGTCCACAGAAGGCAATTTTGTCAGCCTCCTGAAATGCTGGGGAAGGACACCCACCTGAATCCACCTTTCACCGGTGCTGACTGCACAACACCACTGGAATTTCTGCCAGCCCCTTAAAATTGTGAATCTCCCAACCATTTCATGCTGACAAAGGCTCATGTGTCTGTGCACGCATCCAGATGCACACACAGGCACAAAAGCCTGGCTGCAGAACCTCTTGGAGGTACCCTTTTTCTTCCTGAATTACTGCTCTCTGGCAGACTGTAAGCACTCTCTGGGCCACAGGGGCTGGGTGAATGTTGGTCCATTTCCACTGACCTCATCCACCCTGGCAATCCCAACCACAGAGCAAATAGAAACTCTAGGTGGGTGCTAAATTCATAATCCATGAGAGGCCTATAAAACCTTAAGCCCTTCTGCCTACTCATGCCACATAGACCGCCTGCTTCAACCCCACTGTGAAACAGGCAGAAATTCACATCACCTCTCTGTCGTGTCCTTTAACACCAAGTTTTAGTTTAGCACATTCCCTGTAGCTTAGCTTTCCTGGCTCGGGCAATGAGTAAGAGTCCCCGATAAGCAGCAGGTTGATGGAGGCTGCTGGTCAAGGAACAAATCACTGGGAATTCATGTCCTGCAGCTCTGATTGAGTCAGACAGGGGCTGCATGTCCCCTCCCTCCACATGCTGATACTCGTCTTGTAGTCTTTATAGCCCAGCAGAGGAGTGCTTTCAGCTGGCTGACACTCAACCCCGCACTGCTCCAATATCACATTAAAGAACCAAATTAAATCAGAATAGCTCCTTAATAAAAAAAAATCTTTCTTCAGAGTATCCATAGGGAGTTGTGTATTGTGCGTATCTGTCTTTCAGACTGTAAGCCTTCAGGGCAATGACTATCTTTATTTCTGAAACACAAACAATATTAAAACACCATTGGCACTTAATAAATCAGCAAAACTACAATCATTACATGGGCCTCCTGGTGAGCCATCAGTTACCTTAACACATTAACAAAAGTGTGCCCTTTGCATTTTGGCATGTGGCTTGTGAGGGGTGTGCAGCAGATTGAGCACCCCGGATTTTGGAGGATGCTCTTTGCTCACCCTGGACCATTGCAGCAACAACCTCAGACAATTTTGTCCTGACCCAGAGGTACAGTCCCACCAGGGGATGCAAGTTCATCCTCCATCTTGCATCTCTTGACCTGAGGTGCAAAGAAAGGTGGTAAAGATTGATGCAAGATTACTTGGAATGCATGTTTAGAGGACATTGTGTTAGAAGTGACTGCACAGGGGTGTGCCAGCCAGGGATGGTACAAACCAGCACAAAAGGCAGTGCCCCATGGTCACTTCTCAGAAGACAGACCTTGGAGGGCTTATACTGAAGAGCGGGAGCTGAGCTACACTGGTTTTAAATTGATGAACAAGGATATGGTAATAGGGTCAGAAATCAAGAATCTTTCAGGTTGAGCTGGATGTGCACTAATAGCAAGGAAACTGCTGCATTTTCAAAGGACACAGCAGCCCTTTATAAACCCAAAGGTAATTTACAGACTTAGGCTTAGAGATACTCTTGCCAAAAAAAAAAAAGAGGTTTTCAAAATTTTTCTTCAGAGATCTGCTAAAAGGCTGAGTTGAATCATTGTGAGCAAATTCATGTATTAATATAAACAATTAAGCTTGATTAAAAAGAAATCAGTTTTGCCTCTGGCCTGACTGACCTCAGATTTCTAAGGGCTGCTTTTCCAGTCCTAAGGGCCTGAGCTATGTGTCCTTTTGACTTCAGCTTCTCAGCCCGTCATCCCCAGGCATATCTTTTCTTCCACGGTTCCCCTTCCTCTTCTTCCAACAGACATAGAATTATTTAAACAATTAAGGCTGTATGCCCCTACAGCCTTCTCCAGAAAGCAAGGGGCAAGTCAGCTTGAGCACTCAGAGACAAAGAGAGCAAATTAAATATAATGACTGCTAAAAAAAAAAAAAAAAA
>WEKY01038529.1:125291-180719 GCA_013390045.1 Picathartes gymnocephalus
CCCCACTCCCCCTGCCTACCGAGACGCCCTACTGTCCCAGTTTGCTGTTTCCAAGAGTTCTGCTGGGGCACTGGGATCGATGGCCCCTAGGGGGGTTCGTGAAGCAAAGCCTGCCTGTCCTCCAGCCCTTCCCCTCCCAGCCGTGCCCCGTGTCTTCTGGAGCTCGCGCCACAGCGCCCCCTGCAGCCGTGGGGGAATCATCGCACCTGCCCTGCCCACCGAGCGCCACCAGCGCCCCCTGCTGGCTGTGACCATCACTGCACCCAAGGGGACAGTGCCTGCAGGCCCAGAGGGCTGGGACCAGGTTCCTGGTTCTGTTTTCTTGTTAATGCCATAAGAGTTGTTGTTTGTTCACTTTATTATAAATACTAGTAAAGAACTGTTATTCCTATTCCTATATCCTCGCCTGAGAGCCCCTTAATTTCAAAATTACAATAATTTGGAGGGAAGGGGTTTACATTCTCCATTCCAAGGGAGGGTCCTGCCTTCCTTAGCACACACCTGTCCTTCAAACCAAGACAATATCTGAGACATTTTTATCAACAGAGGGTAGTGGAGAGGGACTTTTTCCCAATAACTTCTTCCATTTTGTCTGCATCATCCCAGGGCTACTGATTTGTGCTCTGCTAGTCTTAGTGGCTATACAGAAACATCTTTGTGGTGTTGGTGCTTCTTTCTACAGAAGCTCAACCAGAGTCAATGAGACCTTGTGTTTTTGCATTTTCCAAGGACTTCCCTTGAGGATCCAATTTCATGTTGCCCTCAGTCTGCTGTTGTCTGATAAATATGTCCCTATCAGCTGCTAGAATGCTGGCTTGGGCCATGCCTGCTCTCTCAATTGCATTTTGGTGTTATGCTGTGATTAAACCACTGCTCTACCAGTGACCCAGCAGTAGGTGACCTCCTTCCCCTTTCCCCCAGCATATTGTATAAAAACAGTCAGGTGATAATGACTCATGTTTATTGGTTTCTCTTCAGCAATGCATATTTCCCACTGATGTCAAAATAGTTTAGACTGCATGTTGCCAGCACTTGGTCATACTTCTTCTGCCTAATATCATGACTTATCAGTGTTGTTGGAAATATCTTCCAGCTGTTAAACAATCCAGCTGGGATATAATTGGTCATCAGTCTAATAGCATAGCTGCAAATGTCTAGTTTCTTTCTTCTGCCATGTGTGGTAATTGACTCTCCAAATCTGTCAACAGCCTGTTGGTAGACAGCCTTCTCTCCACTGGGCAGCTCCATGCCCTTAGACTCTTCTAGCATTGCTATTTTCTTCCCCTTCTGGGAGTTGACACATTTAGACATTGCATGATTATTTATCCCTTTCCTGCTGTTCATAGCCTGAGGTTTTTTCCTAGTGTGAGCACTGCCTGTCACAATGTTTATGCTGGACCATGAAGGTAATATTTGGTTGGTATCTGTCCTCTCTTCCAGTAGCTAGGAACATCAGGAACTTGGAACACTGAAGGAATTAACAGTGTCATTTTGTCCAGCCTTTTCCAAGAGCAGGCACTCACTCCTGCAATTGACAGCTCATCCAGAAGGAGCAACAGAACATCTGCTTCACTCAGGCCGAAAGAGTTTTTCCCCACCTTGCAACAGATTATAGATATAATAGCAGAAAACCAATAACTATAACTTGCCATGGAGTGAGGGACAGTACAAGAGATTATGGATGTCATAAAGGTCTGTGCAACATCGGGGGGTCATCGTTCTAATGAACAATGCCGAGACAATTCTAGAGCATGCATTGTGAAGCTCTTTTGCTTCTCTTCCAGGCTATTGTGTTTAGCAGTTAATCACATTTCCTTGTGTCCTGTGGATTTCACTGGCATCATATTCATGTACCATACGGATTCCACGTCAGTAGGAATAAACCTTCTCTTTATTAACAGGATCACTTATTGCATGGTCACATCTGTAGCATCCTCACAGTGGACATATAGATTGGTATAATGGTTTATCTTCCAAAGCCTTAGCTCCCACAACACACACATGTTTTTCCAAACTGTGCAGGAGCTGGTACATACATTGTTGAAGTGAGACTTCCCTGTTCACTTTAGATATTCCCAGACTCAATATCTAGATCTGAAAGACTTCTTGTGAGAAGGAAAAAAAAAAAAGATCTGAATTATAGTTCCTAAAGTACAGTCAAAACCAGGGGTGATGAGCTGTACTGTTGAAGTCATAAAATCATAGAATGGGTTGGGCTGGAAGAGACCTTAAAGATGATCTAATTCCAACCCTCCTGCTATGGGTAGGGATGCCACCCACTAGATCAGGTTGCCCAGGGCCCCATCCCCCTTGAACACTTCCAGGAACAGGGTATCCACAACTTCTCTTGACAACCTGTTCCAGTGCCTCACCACCCTCAGAGTAAATAATTTCCTCAAGACATACAATCTAAATCTTAGGAGAAAATGTCTACTTCCTTCCTTTATCTCCAAAGGGTGCCTACATAGACAGAGGTGAGTGTCTAAAACATGAGTTCTGACAGTCAGGTGGGATGAATCACACTTTTCCTGGAATATCTGAGGGCATAAAGACTCCCTCAGACCTTCGCTGCCAAGATAGAGTTACTCTTTCCAGCCTCTCATCTTTAAGTTCCCACTGTGTCCCACTGATGTCTGCTCATATTGCAGCATCTGTACTGAAACAGACTGAAAAATTGAAGAAAGAAGATTGAATTTTCTTTGATCTGGCAAAATTCCTGTGTGATGCTAACAAGACAAAAAGTTGTGTGAACACGTCTTTCTCTTTTTCATTCCTAGCTGTGCATAGTAAAGAAAATGTCTAAGTTTCAGTGGACAAAAAGGATGGTTTTTACAAGGAAATGTGAACACAGATTAGCAGATGGGACTTGCTGCAAAGATACCTACAGTAAAATTAGGCAAGGCAAACACAGGTGAGAGAAAAAAGGAATATGTGATTTAGTGGTGGTATTTTCCTCCACAACTCAGCAAGTTTTAAGTGTTTAATGCTTTTTCATCATCTTTCTCAATAGTTCTAAATAAAAATGATCTGGAGGACAAGACAAGAAATGGGAGTGTTTGAAGAGACAGTGCTTTAAGGGCCACTGTTAATATCAGTACATCAGATTGTGTTAGGTCAGAGTGATGCAGCTGCCTCGTGCACCAGAATCCTTGCTGGGGGAGACAGGTTTCCCTTGATCTCCTGTCCTGCTCCAGGTTCCCTCTGGGTACATGACTGTACAGTTTCCAGTGTCTTTACCCTGGGAGATTAGGTCTTCTCTCCAGAGGGAAGGTTCCTCCTTTAGAATGTGACCTTTATGGCTATCCACCACTCTGAAAGTGTTAAACAGAAATTTCTAGGTGACTGTTCTTCCCTTTATATTACTCTTCTGCAGTTTGCCTGTCCAGCCGTATCTGAAACCTCCCCCCAAGATTAGGACTGCTGTGTGAGCATTTTTAATACAGGCCTCCTAATACAGAGCTCACATCCAGCTGCTACAGGCAAGAACAAATTTTCACCTGTCCTCCAGTGTAAGAGCAAATTGCTTTATCTGCATGGGAGCTCGGAAAGGAGCTCTAGAAAGGAACCATACACCCCAGTTCTCCTCTTCATGGCATTGAATTAAGCTTTTTAATGAGTCAGTGATTATTTTTCCAATCTTAAAAGTCTGCATAGTTGCAATCTGTGCATAGTTTAATTGTCTTAGCTTGATATACAAATACAAACTAGGGCAATAGTGAAGTTACAAGGTTCCTCCGAATGGCATGCATGAAGACAGACCTTTTCAGTGAGCAGCTCCCACAAAGCAGAACGAATATCTTTAAGCAATTGAAAGGCTGTTATCAGAGACTTTTACCACATTATAGACAATTAGCAGAGCTGAAAACGGAAAGAAAGTGTTATATTTTGTCATTATTCAAAGTTGTCCTTTATGTCTTCTAATATCATCAGTGACCTAAAATTCTATATGCAAGGCCGTGCCTGTAAACATCGATAACTCTTTTAGAAAGTGCACTTATGGTAGCAACAAAACCTGAACTATCTGTGATAACAAGTGCTTTAATACCCCGCACGCACAGCTGTCATTGCAGCCATATCAATCCCTCCCTCCTAAAACTTCAAGGAACTCTCAGGGACTGAAGAAGAGAACACAAAAGGCATTGGGAACACTGTCCAAGGACAGACAGAGCAATCCTGTGCTGCTTCCCTCCCTCCTCTTGTGCTCGCTCTCCCTGCTGTGTGTGCTGGGGCTACAGCCTGCACACTGGTACTGGAGAGAATATTGAGGCAGCACTCATATTTTACCATCACGAGTTGCTGACTACAAGGACTGCCTGCTTTAAATGTATAACAATGCTAGCCTTGCTGTAAATCACACCTTCTTGGTGAGCTACAAGGAAGACAAAATCCTCAGGTCTCTTTATGTACGTTGTTTCCATACTGGATCACTGAGATATTTATAGCAACAGGCTGTGTACAGAGTTATAAACCAACTGTCTCAGTTCATGAAAGGGACATTGACTGTAAGGTCAATATCATTTCCCTATTTCTTATTTATTTTCCAGTTTCAAGAAGCAGACATAATGCTACCTTACCATGCTTGGGATGCAGTCAGAGTGGCTGGGGCTGCTGTGCTCATCCCACTCTACCTGAAGAACAACAGGTCCTCTGGGCAGCTGGTCAATGATTCAGAATATAAGAGCAGTAAGTTGATGTAAAAATTGCTAATTCTTTAGCAAAAGATCCCAGCGAAGGTATGTCTTCTTGGCAGCAAAGCCAAATATCCAGCATGACCAATTCTTTCACCCACAAACAACTTGAGATCAGAGATGTGCCCTAGAAAATCCAGCTCTGGGGAACAAAAGAGCAGCAGGGGCTCTTCATAACCCGCTGCCTCCCACAGAAAGAGATAAAATACTGAGATGAGAGAAAGAGAGCCTGTGAACAGCACAGAGGCAGGAACTGCCTGATAGACAGCTGTGAAACCAGGCAGAGGGGTGGGAAGGAGAGACCAGTGGAGTGGAGTGACTGATCACCTCTGAGAAAGCACCCAGCAGAGAGCCAGCTCTTAAACCTCTGGGGCTTCAGCAAGGGCATGAAGAAGCCACCCTAGTGCCACTGGAGCATGAGAAGGTGATAAAAATAGGGACATTCATCCTCTTCTCCTGGCATAGACAATTTAGGCAGAGGCTGAGTGAGCCGGGATTGCCTTGTGAAGCAGCTGACTTGGAGAAGTCTGTGGGCAGTCATTGTAGTAAAGTCCTTTCCATGCCACACGTGCAAGAAAAGGAGCAGAAGCTTATTCTGCCCCAGAAGCATATTCAGCTCTTCATGCTACTCCCGAAGGATGAGCTGTCAAAGACTCCTTTGTCCCATCCTCTCAGGGACCAAGCTCTTCCATTCAGTGGGACTGTGAGGTCTAGACTCCATCTCTTTGAGTCATCTCTGACAGGCTGCTCTGCTGTGTAAGTGCTGTGCTTCTCATAGAGTCCTCGTGTCCAGTTGTTACAGAACAGCAGAAAACTCAGAGTCAGTGAGTAAGCTGCTAACTATTTAAGCAGATGAGTAACGCATGAAAGTCTGTGAGACAAGTATACAGTGTATTAGTTCTCAGGTGTATATGCAAAAAGCTTTGTTGGAGGTCCAGTTATATATATTGAATATTCCCCTTACCTACCTGTTTTCCCAACTTGCTATTGCTTAACTCAGTGGAAGTGGAAGTTTGTCTTATGGGGAAGCATTATCTATCAATCAGAAAGCTGCCCCAAGTTTAAGAGATGGTATGATAGATAAGAAAAGAAAAAAGTAATTATATTCATTCATTATGAATAATAAATGTTGGAAGTATGCAGCACTGCAGGTTCTACATGAAACTCATCAGTTTATCTGAGTAAAAGTTCATGATGTGTTCTTTTGCAGACCTGGAGCTGATTTGAATCAAAATTTTAAAGTGGAATTCCAAACTTCTTCAAACATCAGCCCTGAAGTCTGATTCAGATAGGATTCTGATCAAAACTTGTAAATAGAAAGTGTCATGTCACTCCAGCTCCAAATGCCTCTTCAAATTCCTTCAGACAGTTTCCCATTACTTTATCTCATGCTCATCCCTTTGTCAAACCAAGCTCTGCTGCGCATCTGCTAGCAATAAGATAGAAATGCCAATGATTGGATCCCAGTGTCTTGGCTTGCAAGTAGTTTCTGATAGGACCCTTCATGTCCCATGATTCTCGTTCTGAAGTTTCATCTGATCTGCTTATCTCTTTCCCAAGAAACAGCCTCACATAAGAATAGCAAACTCCTTTTCTTTAGGAGTCTAGCTGCTTTACTAGACACACTCATTTCCTCTGCAGATACCACGTGAGAACTACTATAGAGTTGGCCAAAATGATAAGCAGATGCTGCTCATCCCTGGTGTCTGGATCTGTGTTGCTCTTGCAGGGGTGGAGAGGAAGGTTTCCTTCCTTATCTGATGGCCCCTGCTTTCTTCTGACAGCCTAAGTATAAGGCAGTGCATCATTCTTTTCCTGTTAGGAAGCGCTTCCATCCTCTAAAGACAGAAGATGGCTCTTGCTCCCTTGGTGGACAAATGTTTTGCACTAACCTAAGAGGCAAAGGACCAGGTCTGTAAGTCTTTTCTTTTCACAAAATTTCTGAGCAAGGCATAGAAAAAGCCTTTAATAGAAAGAATGCTAGATATAGCTAAACATCTCTCAGACTCTCTGTGGTAAAGATTGCGTCTAGTATTTCTCAATGTTGATGGGCAACTCTCTTCTGACCCATAATAGTTCATTGATGAGGTCTCTGGTTCCTCCATATATAGAACAAAAACTAGAAAGGATGTTAGGACTTTTCTTGGTAATGCAGGAAGTATATTTACAATTGCCATTCAGGGCTAGACTCTGATCTGCTGCTTATAGCAGACACTGCCCCAGAGGCAGTATTGATGTGTGGGGTGGCTTTCAGGAGCTTGTGTTCATCACTGGAAGCACAGTTTGCCCATGCCATCTTGGGCATCCCTCTTTGTGGACACACTTTTGCAAAACATGCTTTTCCATAAGAGGCTTGACCTGGAGAATTTTTCCATAGTCAGTGTTTAACTTCCAGTTTCCTTTGCTGAAGGGTCAGTCTCATCTCTGCAATGCTGTGTGCCATTCGACAGGACATGGGCCCCTCTCACAAGCTGGTCCCTCCTGGCACAGCTATTCTCCTGAAGTGACACCACTCCAGAGTATGAGGAAGAAAAAGGCAGCACAGCACTTTTAAGCTGTCATGAAGTAAGAAAGGCTCCTTTCATTTTATGTTTTGTTATATAGCAGAAAAAATTTGTCACTTTGCAGGATGGTTGCAGCAAACAGCTTTAAAAACTGAAGTAGTGGTTCAGATTTACTTAGCTTTTAATCACTCGGCAGCTGTTTACTCCACAATTCACAGGTTTATTTATGTTCCCCTTTAGTTGAGGTTGTCAGTTACCTTCTTTCTAGCCCTGAATTCCCAGCTGAGCGAAAGGATTTGTCCCTCTACAGATCAGACCCACGCATGGAAATCAGATGGGTTACAAATGCAGCACACCCTCCCCCCAGCCCAGCACTCAGGATAAGGATGCCAGAACCAGCAACAGATTGCTGGTTCAACAGCTAACCCCTTCCAAAGGGAAAGTGGGCATGGTCAAGTAGGAACGTGAAGAAACTGTTTTTAACCTGAGAGTGATGGTCATCCGCTAGTGCCTCAGTTTAGCTCAAGGGTAAGTTGCTGTTCCACTACTGGGTAAAAATATGGGGCATTTAAGGATTCGGGTTCTGCAGGAATGGCAAGATGCAGCAAATCTCTGCAGAGCCAGGAGGTCTCTTGTTATACCAAGACTGGCTCTCCTGAAGAAGCCTGAGGCTCTTGGGGTGCACACTTTCATCTGTAAATGGGCCTCTTAAAACAGAATTCACAAGTGCATTCCAGTAATAAGTAATGTGATATTGTCATGTGGGAGAGCAACCCGATGATAGTTAATGGTGTTTCTATCTCTCTGCCATGTTCTGAGGAATGACTTGGCCTTAAAAATACACCAGAACTGCCAATGGGAAGGAAATCCCCAGAGCTGATCATTTTGGAGAATGAAGAGATTCCAAATGGGTGCTAATATTTCACAAGGGAGGCTTTCAAATGAATGAAATGCATCTTGGATATTAATAGTGCAGTCTATGATCATTACTACCAAGATGTTTTTTGCCAATATTTTAAATGGAAAATGAAAGCATGTACAGATTATTGGGAATTTTCCCGTTTTTACTGAAAAAACACACTGCCCATGCAAATTAAAACTGCACTCACCACTGCAAGACTATAACATTTTTGGCACATATACTCAGTGTGCATAAATGCTGGCTGTATTTAAGTTCTCCTAGACATATATAATTAATGAAATACATTTGTGTATAGCCTCATTTTGTGAGCAGCCTAAATTTAGACTGCCTATCCGTTTGCAATGTAAATCTTCATTTTGGTTGGTATATTAAATGTTAATGCTTGTGCTAATTTTTAGTCTCTAACCTTAAGGCAGGTCACACATTGCTTTATTAAAATAAAAGAAAGAAGATTAATTTAGTCACTGGAGTCAACAATTAAAAGTACCTGGGAGTTTGGACAAAAAAGTAAGGAAATGATAACTTAATGGCAAAAGGCATGTCCTCCAACAGCTAGGCACCATGGTGTGATCCTTATTTACTTTTATAGCACACCCCATTGTGCCTATGTGTTGGAAGACATATGTCATGTTTCATCCTCAAGGGCCTAAGTGTGAATTTCCTGTTATTTTTTTCACAACTTTAAAAGTTGTTTCAATGAAGTTTTTGTTGGAAGAACTTTAGTAAAATGTGTTTTATGTACTGTCTGTGGCTAGCCGGGAAAAATTGCAGCCCCAGAGGAAAATAACAAAGAAAGGCTACAGCCTGAAGGAAAGGAAGGAGAGGGCTGGGAATGGAATGGAGCTTTAGCTGGGCTGGGAGCAAGGACGGCGGTCCTCACCCCTGGATAGCTCCATGTGCAGGATCACCAGCTAGCAAAGACCTGTAGGCCCCACCACCTCCACAGAGCTGTGCATCCTTTTCCCTATCCCAGAAGGAGGGATGCTCTGAATATGCATGGTTGTGTTCACACACGGCAGGTTTTGTTGGCCTTTTTGCTGGTGAGCTCTCCAGAGCAGATGTGCACACAGTTGCCGTGGGCACACGGGCTTCCCTGGAGAAGGCTGCATCCACCTCTCACGGGTGGACTCCTCTGATCCTCTTGGAGCAGAAGCCCACCTGGAAACGTCTAGGTCTTTTTCAAGTACAAAACAGGGAGACTATGTAAAATGTCATCCTTTTTTTGCCACACCAAGATCTAATTAGCACCCTGATTTAGTGCAAAAGCAAACCTGAAAAACTGTTTTAAGCTACTAGATACTTTTTTTTTTTTTTTTTTAAATAGGATATTCACTGGAAATTTCTTAATCTTGAGTAAATACTTTCAACGCCATTTCTAAAGTCTTTGAAATCCCCATCTGGTGCCTTAAAACAGAATCTCTGATATACAATTTTTCCTCCAGTTATGCCAAATATAGCAAGAAAATGCATGGAAGCAGAGCATACTCAACTTTAAGTCCTCTGATTTGCAAAAATTACCTAGATGACTTCAGTGAGCAAAACTTCACCAACAAAGCTTTTCAGCACCAAAATTCTGTACAAATGCCTTTTAAATGTTTGAAAGTTTCTAGAATTAGGCTGTCACTTTTGCAAATGTTCTATGAAATTTTAGCAGCAATTACTACTGAGGAAAATGTTTCAAAGAAAGGAATTCTAAAAAAAGGAGCAGAAGCAAAAAAAAAAAAGAAAAGAAAAGAAAAGAAATAATCTTGCAACACTGGCTTGGGAGTCAGAACTCCCTTGAAGTGGAAATGAAGCCCGATGCTGCGCGTGAGAAGCCGCACAGACGCGGGTCTCCCTGTGGGGTCTGACCTGTGCGACCCCACAAAGCCTGTTGGTTTCACTGCTTCCTGAGCCCCCATCCATTCTTTATGTAGGGAACCATCCACGTGTGGATGGTTGGGTTGCTGATCCAAACTAACTCTGTCCATGTTTTAATTTTTAAATTTCTTTTTCATGTAGTGAATCTTTAATTTGAGTTTCTGGGCATTAGTATATTAATAGGAATGAATGAATAAGAACATACTCTACATTGAAAGTAAAAATTGGATAACCAATAAACTTGATGTGAAACCTGTGCATCCTACATCTTACAACACAGAAACCACTGGTTCATTTTAGGGTTTATTATTCCAAGAGACATCATGCCCCAGGAGCACATACTAGTTCCTAGGTAATTTACAAAAACAAAACACTCATTCTTAACACAAATACAAGTAAAGAATACCTGCTTGCACATCAAACCTACTCATCCCATGGCTAATTGAAAGCTTTCTAAACAAACATTTCATTCTGCTGGCTCCAAAATTACTGGCACTCATGGCTTTGACTTAGTGGTATAAACTACGAACTGTAGCAGCAGACACTGCAAAAATAAAAACAATTATATATTAAAAACACAGAAGAAAGAGCCCAGAATCTTCCTTCTGAAATGCTAGCTCCAATCTGTATAGAGCCAGTGGTAAATTACCCACCTGTATTCACTTACTTAACATTAAAAAACACTTATACATCATTACACTTTTGTACCATATTAGTGAAAATGAATGCTAGAGCAATACGAGGTAAACATTGCTAATGTGGGAGAAGGCTGCTTATATTTTATAATGATAGGATTAACTATGGCAGTGATAGATACACCATGCTCCTTTGAACCCTGGCTCACCACCGGAAAAGCCACGTGGCAGCACAAAGAGATTTGCTCAGCCAAAACGGGCTTTTCTCCTGCTTTTTGAGATCACTGCAACAAAGCAGGTTGACTGACTTAAAATAGCCTGTCACTACCCTGAGTGGCATCCTGGGGATCCAGAGGCTTCTGTGCATTTGATTGACTTTAATATTGTTTTCTGTCACCTATAAATCTTTTCCTCTTTAACGCGATTTGAAAGTAAAATAAGGAAGTGGCTCATTTAATAAATATTTTGTTAGTGCATTTCTTACAGGGGTTCTTTGGCACTCGGTTAAGTATTCCAGCACTCCCACCCCTTAGTTTGAAAATGTCAGTGCCTGACTTAGGGCAGGGGCCCGATCTGAAGCCCACTAATGTCAGCAGAAAGTCACCCCCTAAAAGTGAGAGGTGTTTTATTAGCCCCACCTGCCCATAAAACACAGAGTGGCAGAGAGAGAAGCCATGAAAAGGATGGCATCTTGGACACAGAACCTCTTGGAATTCCTGCACGGGATCTGAACTTCTGGTTAATATTGCACAAACCTTTCTGACGACACAGCCCATGCCATCCTTAGCAGCCATGCCTGCCTGCTCTCCACCCAGGCTGCTTTTTTTGGGTGGACCCTTTAGCATGCTGTGTGGTGCTTGGGAGGGCTGGTGTTTCTGTCCTGAGGGCAGGATTGCTTTCAATTTATTCCCACCCAAGGTACGCAAATATAAGGGCACCAGGACCATGCACTTTGTATTCCACTAAACCGCACATGCTCAGTGCTGGCTTTGCACGGGTGAGAGTTGCAGAATTGCTCTTTTTGTGTGCCCACAACCTCATCCTCTAAAAAGGGGCAGCATAGCAGCAGAATCTGAACAGAATTAAATTAAGATAAGACACCCACTTCTTAACATTAAATCCCAGTAAATTTCTCTTCTACACATCGTTCACAAAGCTCCTCTGCCTCTACATCCTTGTAGGGATTCCCACCCCTGCCCTGCAGGCCTCTGGAGAAGTCCAAAGGGCCAGAAGGGATGCAAAAGCCAACGGCAGACTGGTTCTGCTTCCTTCTACAGAGGCAGCACATCTCTGCAGGGCACCGCAGGGCACCTCACTGCAAGGACTCTGGAAGGTTCGGGCTAATCTTCAAGGGGAAAAAAGAAAAAGCCTATCTGAAACATGGAGAAGAGATAATAACACTTGTGGCTGTACAAGCGAAGATAACGGCAAAAATAATCAAATCTCATGCTCCTGGGAGGAAACTAATTGCACACAGGGGTCAGGAAGACATTTTCATCCACTGTTGAGCTTTGCACAGTTGGCTGCTGCTCTGTTATTATGAAAGAGGGAAGTGGAAGGAGGAAAGGGGAGTTTGCTTGTGTTGTTTGTTGGTTTTTTTTGCTGAAGAGATGGAGGAAAAGGCAAGGGTGGTTCTTGTTTGCCCTTAAGCATCAAGAGCTGGCTGACATCAGAGGCATAATACTGGGCTGGATGGGTACAGTACGGCAACACTGATGTGTCCGATGGATTGGGGAAGGGGGATGCATCTCTCCATGCGCACACATCTGCTATCCCTCACTTGTGAATGTTACTCCAGATGGTAATCAAGAAGGTGGTTTTATAACCCACATTAAGAGGACTGTCTGCTGACAAGTTATGTGTTTTCTTCCCTTGAGTACATGCTGTTAAGATGGATAAGTGCAAATGGTTGAAATTTGGTTGTTAACTCTGAATAATAATAATACTTTGCATTTCTATTGCATCTTCCATCCTAGGATCTCAAAGCACTTTGAAAACACTAATTAACTAAATCTTACCACACTGCTGTGAAGCAGGTAATTATTATTACCATTTTTTACAGAAAAAGAAGCTTTGTCATAGGGAAAGAGAATTTCCCTGGGTCACCAAAGAACCAAAAATAATCAAGAAATGATGACTTCTCAAAGTAAATTAGAAACTTTGCATTAATTTCCTGGAAATTAATTTAGTTTCGGGTTTTTTTCCTAATGAATAAATTAAGCCAATCTTCATACATTTTCAACTTTTGAAAATTTACTTTTTGGTACTAAAACACTAAAAAGAAACTCAAATCTTGCACTTTTCATTCTTGCTGAGCAACCAGAAAAATATCAATCAAGACTGAAAATGAGCTATAGAAAGCTGAGTTACTTTGAGAAATAGTTTGATGATTGCAATTAATTAGTAATAAGACCGTGATGCAAACCCATGTCAGCTTCAGTGTCAATTCCCATTCCTTTTGGCCTCATCAAGGAACTCATTACTCTCTTTCCTACCCCCTGGAAAAAAAATGCCATGTGTTTGTGAGGACTACAAGACTTATTTTTATCGACTTTTCTATCTTTTTTCTTCCTGTCATCTGTTTAAAAACACCCTCCAAATGTGCTGCTGAAGGCTGAGACTTTGTAGACAATAGACTCATAAGCTTGCATAAATGAGAAAGAGAGAGCGAGACCAAGTTTCAGTGTTGATTTTTTGCCTGTTGAATAATATCAGTTATTTGATTTTCAGACCCAGAATCCATTCTTAAATTAGAGAAGGATGTTGCAGTCCCGTCAAAGAATCGAAGACAAATTTTGCTAATCCTTCTGAGAGGTGAGACAATGGTAATGGAGGATAAGGAATGACGTCTGGGTGGGCAATATTGCCTGTTCATTTCCTCAGCTTAGCTACTGATTGTCACTCTTGTGCCTTAGAGATGCCCATAAGCTTCCAGGGAGACTGCATGAAGGTAGAGCAGCTTAATTATGTAGGCTGCTATTTACTAGGTTTCAGCTGAATCCATCAAACTAACTTTGCTTTAACCTGAGCCAGATTTGATTGTGAAGCCAATTTATTGACTGGTTTCTCCTTTGGCAGTGCATCCTTTGATTTAGATACAGATACTTACCCGTTTGAAAAGTAGCAATGTTATGACACAATTTATATTTTAAAAAGCAGCATTACACAGAACATAATTTAAAAAAACAAACAAACAAACAAACAAACACAACAAAAAGCCCTTTGAATCTAGAATAATGGCTACCTGTAAGGCAGTAGCTCACTTGAGAGATTTTGCTCAAGTAACTTATAACTATCAGCAGAACCCCCTAGGGAATTACCGCTGTTTTTGCAGAAGCTGTTTGCAGTGGAATAAACAGACAAGTGCTCTATATATCATTTTAAGTAAGACAAATAAAGTTCTGCTTCCTCCTTACAACGATGTCATTGTCACTTATATAAGAATAATTCTGTGTGACTTTTTATGAATCTTTCCCCTGTGCAGAAGTACAATGGCCTAATTTCCTACACGTCGTATTATAAATAAACGTCCTTCTTCAGCAATGTATAGCCAAGCTGAAATGATCCCACCATGTACAGAGCAGTCTGGAAATGCTAAGGTGTGCTTGAGCACTGGCCGTGGGTGGAGGGAGACCCCATCACCCCAGAAGAGGGTATGTCCATACTTCCTCTTTCCTGTGGAAGGTTTCCCATGGCCCAGGAATTGCCAATGGGAAGGCCTGGACAAGCCACTCCTTTTGTCATAACTCATGGCATAGCTGGGACATGGTTTTATTTATTTTGGCTTTCAAGGAGGCAACATCAAATGCATGGGACTGGTGAGTGTGGGAGAGAAAAGAGGACAAACCTCTCTTTACCATATGACTGCCCAACACTATTGCTAAGAAGAAACCTCAGATGGTAAAAGCACGCTAAAAAATTAATAAAAAAAGCTAGAAAGTGTTACTCAAAATGTAATTTTAACGCATTGTGAAGGGCTTTTAAGGGGAAATACGTGTGGGGAGGGCTCTTATCTCTCTAAGGCTCCAGCTAATGTAGCTGGCTGCCCAGGGGAATGCCAGAGGGAGAGAAAATGGGAGAAATGATATTAAAAGGGTGGGAACATTATTTTATAACTTAAAAAAAAATATTTGTTTTCCCCAGAGTCTTTCAGGTTGGTTTGCTCTTCTGGCTGCGTTTGATCTGCCAATAGCAAAGCCCATCTCTGCAGTGATTGTGGAGTTCTGTCTGATATTCCCTGCGTGCCATGAGCATGGGGATTTCATTTCATACATCATTTCCAGCGAATACCCTCAGTACAAAGCACAGAAGAAATTTCTGTCATACACATGCGGGTACGCTCACATCTGTGTGTGCACATGTACATGTGTATGTGTCTACATGAATCAAATCACGCTTGGCAGAGAGATACCCTCTAGCTCTGGTTAAATTCATGTGATAAATTGTATTATCCTGTTCCTTTCAGTGCCTCACATGCACTATCCTGCCTATTAATCTCTCTGCCCCAATCTTTTCTAGTGTTCTGAACCTCTGAGAGTGATTTCAAAAGGGTTGACTTAAAAACAACTGGAAAAAAAGCAACCAGCAGAGTAACAGGGGAAGCTACCTTTTTCCTCATTACCTCCTCCAGAAAAAATTACACCAAACTCATGTCCTGGGACAGAAAGCATGCACAGAATGACCCATTTATGGTCCAGTATTTTATAAGCTAACAGGCCTAGAAGGGTGCCCTGCAAATGGAATATTTCTAATGGGGTACAGATGAGCTTTTGCCTCTGAGGTATCAGATATTAATATGATCCTGGTTTGTACTTTCTAGAGGTTTCTGCAACAGCAGTTTTGTTTCTTCAGTCTTTTGAGTTCTGTTTAGCCATGCTGGTGAAAAAAAAAAAAAAAGGGAAATGCCCTTGCTAAGGGAATAGATGTTAATATACAAATACAAAAAATATACAAAACTCCATCAGATTTTGTGTGTAGGGAACTAAAAAGTGGTGCAAGGCAGTAGGAAAAATCTGCATCTCTTCCTGAGATTACTTACATGTACTTTCACTACTTGGAACAGATCTGGCCACTCTCAACTCACGGTGGAAGTTCCCTGAAACCTATCCCAGCATGACTTTCCTATGCTATTTTAAGATACTTTGAAATTCCTATGGGAGAAAATTCAATACAGGTGCCACATGCAAATCTTCATTTCACTGAAATTTTTTTGTCCATTCCTCCTGGTCTTTCATTGCTTTATTGCATGACTGAGTGAATTAATAGTCTTTACACACTAAGATATGTAATTTATAGTCCACTTGGAAGCAACGACAAAGGACAACAAAGGACTGTAAGAAAACTCCTGAGTCATCCAAATCCTCAGAAATGCATGGAGCTGCCCCACCTGACCACTATGGAGGCTGTAGGAGCTACTGGTGTGATAGTGTTACCCCTCTCCTGTGAGCAGCTAGAGTTTCCTCACACTACGGGTGCTTGAGGGTCACAGCATGTGTACCACCCCTCTCGACTGCTTCCAGAGGTGACTTCTGGGTTTAGGAGAGCTGGCAGGGCTCCAGCTGACACCTCCACCTTGCATGGCTGTGTCATTCCCTCTCATGTGAAGTTTTATCTACTCTCACTCATATCTTAAGGAGATAGCCTCTCTGTGGGCAGCCGATTTCAATACCCAGCTTGCCTGTTTTAAGGAAAAAAATCATGGTATCTAACCTAAACTTTTTCTTCCTTTGTTTGAGGCTGCTGCTTCTTGTTCTACCTTCTTGTACTAATGTGAAGAATTCCCTTACTTCATTAAAGGCACTTCTACATATTGGTAATGTCCCCAGTGAGTGATCTCTGTATAAATTCAGTTCTTCTGGTATTTTCCCCTATGTTTTATACTCTGATCTCAGTATCACTTTGATGGTTAATCTCTGTATGTTCTCCAGTTCAGTGTCTAAGTGATAGGAGAGCCATAAAATGTTTTGGGTGGCATAATCCTAAATTTACATAGCTGCCATATCACTCTTCCACTTTCAGATGAGACCTCTTTTTAATTGCATACAAGAATACCACTGCTGTGTTGCGGCGCGGGTGCAGGCTGCCCGACACCGCAACCTTCCTGCAAGTGTCTCCACGGGGGAAGGCGCTCCGGTCGGGGTAGAGAAGGCTCACCGCTCTCGCACGCACAGCCAGGGGAAATAAGGCTACGGAGGCAGGAGGGGTCTTCGTATGGATTCCCAGCGGCGTTTATTAGTGGCGGAGGTCGATGCCTACACAGCGGTGGACCTCAACACCCATCCACACGCTGGAAGGGTGCAGGGACGAAGACAAGGGAAAGCTGAGGGTCCAGGTTTAAATATGGGTGCAAATGGAGGAGGAGTCAAGTGGCAGGCACCAATCAATGGGAAGGGTAGGTGGGAGGACAAGTACATACACCAATGGGGAAGCAGGTTGGGGAGAACAGACAGAGGGGCGAACCAATGGGGAAACACAGAACTGATAACTCACTAGAAACTAATCTTGTAGGTTAACTCGGGGGCGAGCCGGGCAACGGGCCGACTACCAATAGGGTTGTGGGATACAGAACATGGCGATACAAGGCAAACAACGGGAGTGTAACTGGGGTAACTGCATCTGGTCCTTGGACTTCCATGGGAGAAGTCAAAGCCTAGGGGGTGCCCTCCCAGGTGTTAAAGAAGAGGAAAACAGGGCATCCACACTGCTGTAATTTACTTGGGTTACAACACACATGTATATGTTTCACAGGATAGCTGGAATAATGGTCTCAGACTCTGTCACTTACTGGTTGCTAGATAGCTCTTTTACTGACACTCCCAGAGTATTATATTTGCTGAGACCACTGTTCAAAGTGCTTTTGGACATAACCTTGCTGTATTTTCTGAGTTATTTATTTTTTGGTCACTGGACACGTATATGCAGCATTTCTGAGATGGTGTGAAATACAAACCTGCAAAACAAGAGCATGGTTATAAGACAAGTGACCCAGATTGAAAGGGTGGCTATGAAAACTGATTACACAGCAAATTGCCCATCTGCACAGGCTCAGAATAAGAACATTTCAAAGCTCGTTTGTGGGCTGATGTTGCCATTTAATGCAATTTCCAAGAAATCATTCATAAAATTAATGCCACAACTGATGCTTGTTTCTCTCAAGCTCTTCTGTGAAAAATAGTTCCTCCACTGATCAAGGGAGATATGTAAAAGAACGGGCATTATTTGAAGAAAATGGAATGAAGTAATCTTCACACAACTGCAGATGTTTGAGCTGCTGGTAACATTCTGGGTTACTGTATAATTTCGTTCTTCACCATCCACCCGTCAGTTTTTCTGTTATTAATGCTGCTCTGTTCTGTAGCTTTCAGAAATGTATGTAAAGTAACCTGTCCCTTGTCTCCGTCCTGAATGCCCCTGCTTGTTTACTCCATGAATGGTGGTTTGAGGAGGGATAGACTTGTCTCTTTTTAAACTTATCTGCTGCCTGTCATATACCCAGAATAACTTTCTATATCTTCTCAAAAAAATAGGACTTCACAGTTCATGTCCCAGGCATAGAAGTGCCACTTTGAATTTCCCATACCCTAAATACCTTCTTTTCCAGAACTTGCTTTGGGGGGACTCTGAATTCGAAATTAACCTCTTCAGTTTATAGTAGAATTGCACAGAGACTTTGCCAAAGGTTTCACAAATCAGGTGCTATTTAATCTGATTAATACAATAAATATTCAATTCTAGTGAAACAACTAACATCTATGGTTTGTTTCCTGATTCCTCTGTTTATCTTTCCAATGTGGGGCTGGATGCCAATTAAGACCAATTTCTTCCCGTTTCTTTTGCATGGGTAACCTTTTAAGTCATAGAAAACTATCTTACTCCATAGCAGACATTTTATTTTCACCTGAGATAGTTTTGGAGTTTGAAAATTTGTCTTGCTGGCATTTTTTTTGCCCAAGGGTCCCATGTCTTTGCAGACTCTCCCCAAGAGTCTTGGGCTGTGGTTTCACAGTGTAAAATGTTGGACATCTGTGGGAAGAGATGGGATCCACAGACATCAATATTAGCTTAACCCATGCCCTTTACCCCAACCACCATTGCCTACTCCTCCTCCAAGTGGTGCTGTTTTTCAAATATCCTGGCATAATTGTTGTGGGGCAGAGCTATGAACTGTACCAGAGAAATTACCACCCTTTTAAATTCTGCAGCTGAATCCTCCTTCCTCTCATCTATAATAGTATTAAAACATAGCCCCAGGTTCAATACCTTTTAGAATCAAATATTAACAATTAACCAATATTTGTTGCATGAAGATTTTCCAGTCAAAACACAGATCTTCACCAGGAAGGAGCAAGAAAACTGCTGTTTGTCAAGGACTGGAGGAAATGTCCTTTTTGTACCAATAGTTTGCTAGTCACAGCCTGCTCAGAGAAGGACAAACTGTCCTCATCCTGTCTCCTTAGCATGAGAAAGTGAGACCATATAGAGTGTGTAGGATCGCTACAGTACACAGTGATTCACACAGTATATAAGACAAACTGAATTTCAGAAGAAATCTATAGAAAGGGATATATGTATTAACGTGGAGAAATAGCTTTGCAGAAAACTATTTTCTTGTTACAGAGATTTCAGTTCTAATTTGGAATGTGACTTGATTAAAGTATCCCTGCCTGATTATGATCCCAGACTTATTTTACACTGGCACGGTTCCATGAACTTCCATGTAATAGGTATGAGTGTAACCCAAGGGAGACTCAGAGTCTGAGCACTCTGAATCACTGGATCATTGCACAGCTACCTATATGCATCATGTTGTGTATTATCCTTTTTGCACCATCTGCGATTTCCTGTACAAAATGGGAAACACCGGGATCCTCGTTCCAGACTAGTATGTTCAGCTGCACAATAAACTCCTAAGAATCACATGCAATTAATCTGTCTATTTTTAACTTATCCTTTCACTCCAAAATCTCTTCTCTAGATAAAAGGGACTTCAGACCACCCTGAAATGTGAACTGTCTTCCTGAGTCAGCAGAGCCTGACACAGAGGTCCCGAGGATGTGGGCTCCCTCAAGCCATCTCAAGTCCAGCACTGCAGACTCATAAGTTTCTTGCCAGCATCTTATTCTATTGTACTAGTGTCCACATGAAAAGGAAGCACACAAACACCATCAGGGAACCTTGACACACAGTCACAGCCCAGGCCCCCTTTGGCTTCATGAGTGGATGCACACAGCAAAACTGCAGTTCTGATGGGAACCCCTCGACTTGGTTTTCCTGTGGTTTCACCTATGGCATGAGCAAGCAAAGAGAGGGCACAGAGTCCAATGCAGCACAGAAAAAAAGGAGCCCAAACCTCAGAGGTACACGTCAAGGTAACCTCCCAGAATCAGGCTCAGCTGGCATATACATTTTAGCAAAGCCCTGTGATGTCTGGTTAGCATGGCAAAATACTGAGATTATTCCACATCTTCTCAGGAATCAAGGAAGTTAGTGTCTCTATTGGGGAGCAACTCAGAGCAGCTTGGGAGGGTTTCCAAACTGTATATTTAAGCAGAGAAGAAGAATGGAACTGGTAATTTTTGGGAGAGTGTATATGCAAAACCTGTTTGCTACTGTTGCTGTGACATTAGGTTCCTGTGTCTCAGAGTGATTTGAGGACAGCCTGATTTTCCTTGGTTATCCCCTTGCTAGTTCAGTTCCTCCCCAGAGAGGGCTGAGTTCAAAGATCATCCAGTTAGTAAAAAGAAGTAGGAGAAAAATGTATCCATCCTATTCACCTACCTGAACAAGACTGTTTAATATAAGACAAACTTTCAAAAGGTATTACTACATGAGGAAAGTCTTTAGCCTCACTACAAGGAATCATTCAAGGAGAATGCAAGTAGATTCAAATATAATCATACAGACAATATTTTAAAGGTGTTTCTTAAAAGATAAGACTCCCCAAACAAAATGGTCTTTGTTTTGATTTTTTTTCCCCAGCATACTGCCTCAATGGCTGCAAAGAATATGAGTTGGATTTTGTTTATAGTGATTGCTCTACTAAGATGCTTCTCCTTTCTTATTGTCTTCCCTAGTGCTTTTCTGCCAGCTCTGATAATTAACATCCAGCTGGTCAGGTTGCTACTTTTGGGGTAGGAAGGCCAATATTATCTTATCAGTGCTGCTCCCTAAGTGTCAGCAAATTTTTGGTTTATTACACCACCCTTCAGAGAGAATCTGTAACAATGCACAGCATATATTTTGCAATTTACTTCGCCACTAGTTCAATTTATTTCCTTTCCTTTTTGTGTTCAGAAAAAGTAGTCTTCATGTAAACTCCACCCTGACCTGAGAGGGAGCTGTAACTGTCTTTGAAGCCCTCCTTAGTTCTCCTTCAATGAAGTGAACAAGACGTCACAGAATTTTCACTGCACATCATTAGTATGTTTTATACTTACATATTTATGTTGCTTGATAGTGTTGTCCCTTATATCATGAAAAATTCTTGTCTAATCCCAGGTGGGAAAGTGCTTCCCGTTATGTCAGTTCACACTGCAATTTCTTAATCGATATAAAATCATGTTTTTATACAGAGGCTTCTTGGTTCAGGAAGAAACAACTCTGGGTAACAGGAGGGCCAACTTTCCTGATTATCCATACACTTATTGACCATACAGCATGAAACAACATACTCAGAGCAGAAATGCAGGTTGGATGTTTTTCAGCACACTGCAGCAGTTATTTTGTGCAAACACAGCAAGCTGATGGTTTACCACTCTCTGATGGAAGTATTCAGAGTGGCAGGGCACTAGAGAGAGAGGAAATTCATTTCAATTTTTAATAGAAGTGGATATCAATTATATGTGCTTTAAAAATATTGTTTGAGCCTCGTGCTTGGATGGGAAAGTGTAACAAGTCTTGATCATGCTTTTTGTTATAGGTTTTTTTTTCAAGCTAACATTGCAGGTGGTGCTTAAGGCTTTAAAGATTTAAATTCAGCTGACCTATCTCTGCATAAACAAAGGGGCTATAAACAGAGCTATGTAAACAACTTCTTAGATTTATTTTTGTCAGATTTTCTTAGGCAGATTGGGAATGTTTGAGTGTTTTGGACTAGTTTCTGCTTTTAAGGGAGGCTGGCTGCAATCATCCACTCACTGAGTGTGCAAGGATACTACTGAGAGCAGAACTTAATTTCAAGTGCGGTTCCTCCTTGGAGTTCACACAGGATCTAATATTGCTCATTGTATCTATGTGCCACATCCCTGTTATTCGTGTGCGCAGGTGAGCCCTCTAAGTTGGCACTGAATGATGGGAAAAGGGCCAATTACAAAGTCACCCCAGTCATGGAGTGCTTGCCGTGATATCTGCTATGGGTGGAGAATCACTTTGATATCAAGCATTGAAAATATAGACACAGCACAATATTGTAGATGTGACTTTTAGAACCAAAAGAGGATAATAATACTAGAAAATGCAATGAAAAGAAAAAAACAGATCTTTGTAGCAAGAGTTTTCTGTGCACCCCTGCCCACATGAGTGCTTGCCATGACATCAGGTGTAACACTGAACTGAACTGCACATGCTCTGGTGGTTTTTTTAGCCATGGGTACAGTAAAATTCACTGTATTATGTAAAAAAGCCTATTTTTGCCATCATTTATTATTTGTACAGTGACTGAAATGTACTGTGGGAGACCTTGACACAGTGACAGGCAAATTATACAAACATATAAGAGCACAAGGAGACATATTCAAAAGACACTTGAAGCCTAAGACAGTCTCAGGTGTTTACGACATTGCTTATGTCTAAAGAAGCCACTTTGGGTCAACCAAATATTGTCTAGCTGTCTTTAGGGAGTCTAAACTGGTCCCAGTTGTCTTTTGTTTTTTCAAATTTTGGGGCCACAGCAGAGAGTCTGAATATGGTCCAAAACTTCTTCTCCAAAAAATGTGCAAGCTACTGTAAGATGGCACATAAAATACAATAGCTAACAGCAGCAACAAGTAAATGGGTGATGAAGCAAAGGAAAACCTTTTCACTCAGCCAGCAACACTCTTTCCGGAACAGTAAGATTTGCTTGCACAGGATTCAAGGAAAGAGAATTCAGTCTAGGCTCTGGTCTGGGAGCCATATCTATTTTCAGGGATCCTAGAGTCAATGAGAAGCTATTCTGTAATCTTGTCTGGCAATCCTGTTTCAAACAAAACAGAGCTTAAGATAATCAAAATTTCACCAGCATTTGGATTTATACTGGAGCAGGAGATAATTGAGAGTTCTACCAACAAAATGAATGTTTGGCTCAATCTTTCTCAATAAGATATTTTTCATTTTAAAAAAATGTATTATCCAGCTGCAATTGTTACAATAACTTTTCTTTTGATTTTTCTATTTGAAACCAAACCATCTTCATTTCACAGGAATTTTGGAACTCAAAGACTCTTCTGAGATGTAGGAAAATCAAATACCAAAAATTTACAATCCTCAGGAAAAAGAAATTTCTGCTCTTTTCACAGGCCTTTCCTTTTTTTTCCTTCCAGTATAACACATATTCTTGCCCTTTATAAAAATGTTAAACAAAATGAATCTTTCTAAAAGCTCTTCAAACCACTATGCTTTCTGGCTGCCAGGACCACAGTGGCAGCAGAAGTTGTTTGGGGTCTTGCAGCTCCTCTACCGGTTAAGGATGAGCCCCAGCCCCTGCCTCACAAAAGTTCTGAAATTCAACACAACCCTCGTGACACCCAACACCCTGCCCTTGGCCAGGTCAGAGCCCATTTGTTGCACAGCACACACATTGACATCTTGCTGGCAATGTAATTGCAGGGTAGGGGTACCTGTGGTATACTTGGACAAGCTTCAGAGGGCAATTTTTTTGATGTGTGCAGAGAAATTCTCGGGTCTAGAGTAGTTTCCCTTCACCCTGATTTCATTTTCGCAGCCATCTAAAGAGCCAGCCGCATCTGCACAGCAACTTTACTGAAATTACCAGGGCAAAGACCTTACCAAATAAAATAAGTCCCCTGTCAGCTGTTTTGGTTTACAGAAAACCAAGAGTAGTCATACTTACAGTCTTAAATGTACAGAACCAGAGGAATAATGGAATGAAGTTATACAGTGTAGACCACACATACATTTTCTCATGCCTGCTTTATGTTGTCCACAGGGCAAAACCATTTGTTCCACATTATAGAGGCAGTACAAGGCTTTTGAAAAAACACATCATCCTGTATCCCATATCCAATTAAAAATATGTGCTGTACATGCCTATTTGCCATTGACAATGTCTTCTGACAGCTGGCTGAAATAGGGTTATTGTCTTGATTATGAAGAGCTGAAGAAGAAGGTAGATGTTTCTATCTGTTTTGAGAGCATCTGAAAGTGAAAATATACAAGCCTTTAAGAGGCTCACTGACTGGCTATATGATCATCATCTGACCATCATAACCTTGTCTGGGCCTTGTGCTGAGATTTTTTTATAACTACATACAGTGTGCAAGACAGAAAAAAACAAAACAAATAGACGTGGGGAGGAAAGGCTGAAGCTGGGAAGGGAAGGGGAAGCAGAGAAGGATTTTATTCTTAACAAACTAGAAAGCTACAAAGATGAAGAACTGTCATGGAAACAGCTCTTAAGTTGAGGGGGTCTCATTTCAGAGATGCGATGTTGTCATGCCCGGCCTTTTATTTCACATGTTTGCCATAGCTTAGGGGCATGTCACACACTTGTGAGAACTTTACCAGAGTGTAGATGCAATATTGTGTCAGTAACCGAGTGATTTGTTTTTCCTCTGGACATTGATCGAAGAAATTCTTATCACATTTTATAGCTTGCTTGGTCTTGGTATGAGAGTCAAGACATAAATTGGACCATAAATTGGCCTGTGTCTGAATCTGCATTGAAATGACACCAAATTCGTGTCATCATGCTGGCATTGCGGCTAACAGCAGGAACCTGACACTCCCTGTCAACTTGATCAAATGCTAGACCCCCTCACACCTTTGCCATGTGGCCCACCTTTAACAGTTACGGTGAAGGCTGTGGAGGCATCTCCTGCAATGATACTGGAGAATGTTGCAGTAGGAAAATAAATTGTGTCTGTAGACTAAATTGATTTGCTTCGACTTATTGCAAAGTAACAATCTCCACTGTGAGCTTTGCAGGTATATGCATATAAATAAAAATTGACACCAAAAAATATATAGATACACTGAGAGGAAAGAAGAGCATACATAACTGAGATATATTTATCCCACAAGCAAAGCAAGACTTGATAATTCATGAGTGGCAAAGATGCAGTTGAGTTATGGTGATCTTTCCTCTGGAGTGAAATAAATACAGCATATTGATTCAGCCCATTATGTAGCGTGATTAATAGAAGTGAATGCTTTCAATAGGTTGGGGTTTTTTGAAACATTTAGATTCCATATTTTGCTCCTAATTTATAAACTATCAAAGATCTTCATGGTAATAGGAATTTAGAAAGCTGTATTTTGGTAATAGTGATTTTTTTGCAGAGGGCAAATTTCTGTTTATGACCCTGCAAAGAGAAATCAAACACTTTAGTTGGAAACTGAAGTTTATTTAATTGTAAGTTAATGACTCAATCTTCATCAGAAACCTACAGCATTGCTATAGTGTAAGATAAAACATAGTGTAAGATAAAATCTACAGCACAATACAAGACACCTTTTTGGCTAGCAGATTTTTAGGTGAGCATCTACATTGCATTCAAGGTAAGTCAACATTTGTCCACCACCTTCACCTCTGCTCTGAGGATTGGCCAATTCCCACCAACTTCACTCTGCATCCAGCAGTATCTTAAGACCTAAACTCATCACTCCTCTGTAGCTAAACACTACAAACACTGCAGGCAGGAACACAGCATCACCACAGCAGCAGTGCTTTCCAGCGTGGTGTTAACACAACAGGCCTCTCCCAGTGGCTTACACAGACTTTGCATACTGTCATCTGTGGAGACAAATGTGGAGTACCAGCCATAGAAGGTGGCCCAGTGTTGTTTTATGACTCTCTCTAAGTCAGTATCTTTTTCTGGCTCAAAATTCAGCTGTTGCATACCATGCAAATGTCAGCACTATTAGCTACGTGCTTAGAGCTGCAAAAGAAAGCTCTCAGTAATGTGCTTGTTCAACAGTCCTAAATCATGAGACTTTCCTATGGGCCAAGACCCAGCTACCTCACAAAACTGCCAAAACCTTAATTTTTCCATTGCCGACACCAACAATGGTCTGAGGTTCTTTTAGTATAAAATTGGTAACATACAGAAAACTGAAAATGTTGAGACAGCGCTGAGGAGTAACTCTATTAACTCAAGAGAGTTGTATGACCGGCAAAAAGAGAAAAGGGCCAGACCTGAAGAAATCCATATGGAAATAAAAATCAGAAGGATAATGGCATGTACTGCAAAACAAGATTCTATTCACTTGGCTCACCTGGTTCATAAGAAAAGCTCATTTTCAATTGAAGTCCATCAGAGCATGGAAGAACATCCCAGAACTTTCCCTGCCAGAGAACCGGGCCCTATCTATAGGTCTGAGAAAGGTGCAGTGAATGGCTGAGATACACCACACAGTAAACTGCTGATAGAGGAAATACAACTGGATATTTATGCTCCTTGAAGATGTGTGCGACACCTCAGGAGTGAGGGACTTGTTTGTCATTTCCTTGACAAGTCAGAAGGAATTCCAGAGCAGAGAAGCACCTTGAATTCACTGTAAATCCTCAGTCTTGTTATCATTCAGTGATCTGCAGGGCTGCAACTGAAGAGATACTATCTTTGTTTTACTGGTTGCACAGCTGGAGGAGTTATGTCCATACCCACAAACATAGCTCTATTTAAGGGTCTTCAGGGCTGCTATTCCAAAACCAAGCTCAGGGCAGGAATGTTGAAACACAAAACACTTTGAGGATAAAGGCTGAAATGAATAGTGAAAACTGTTAATAAGAGCTTTTTGTAGAACTCTGTTCCTTCTGTCTCAGTGATAATAGATCTAAAATCTTTGCTCTAAGATGTTTGAAAAACAGCTCTGGATTTTTGACCAGGCTCCCTTGCTGTGTTCCCCTTCTTCATAAGGATATATGAAATTATTTTTCATATGCATGTTGCCCTACAGTACTGATCTTTTGCTGTTTGAACAGAACAGCGATAACATAGTGAGAACTATCAAGATGTTGCACTCATCTTCTATTACTCTTTTGCACCTGTAACAGAGAAATCTATTGAAAACCTGTAATTTTGACAGCTTTTCACTGAAAAAAATGGAAAAAGAGATGATAGCAAAAATATTGGCAGAATTTTTTTCAAACTTATAAAAGCCATTGTCCAAAGCACCAAAAAAAAAATTTGCTTCTTCTTAAATTAACTATGACTTAGAAATGAGTAACCCAGGTCAGAATTTAATCACAAGACTCACTGCAAGAATGTCTCTGATTTTTTTTCAAGAAACTGAAATTTAATTACTTGCAGAAAACTGAGTAAAGGCGTGAGTATGTTCTTCTACTGAAGTTATGAAATTGAGTCAGTGCCCTTTCTCTGATGAAGGTAGGTCCTAAGCCCAGAGGACTTTACAAACAAACAAGTGAGCAGGTTTTCTAGATCTGGGTTGTTCACAGCAAAGACAGGCATTATCATCAAACTGTCTCTGGCTCCCTGGTCCACACTGCCTCAATCTACCTTGGAGTTGCCAGGAAATATTCTGAATGGACATTTACATCTGCCCAAGTTACCTTTTCCCTGGAGCACTTTCTCATGCCCCATGTCTCCTGCTGCATTAGTTGTTAGGCAATTGCAAGCAAGAAGTATGACTGACCCAGAGCAATTCTCCAAGGACTTTGGCTGATCTGGGTGATGTCACTCAGTTAGCATCCAAATAGATTTTGCAGTATGATCTGACTATCACCATCATAGCAAAAGGCTTTTGTATCAAAAGTCTGGCATGAACATCTATAAGGCACTGCAATGATTCTGATCATTTCTCTGCAGGAAACAAGTTTCTATTAAGAACAATTAGAAGGCTGGTAAATGGCCAACACTTCACTTTGTAAAATTCCATATTGAATTCTTCGTAAATCTGTCAAGCTCAAACATTGTAGACCAAAATTTTCCAGAGTAGCTACCTTATTCAAATGAAATATTAGGGGCAACTTTAATGTAGAAGAAATTTCTGAAATATGCTTGAGCAAAATACACATATATACAGTTTGAATATAGTGTTCCCATACCCTGGGGAGAAGTCTTAAAATTTGGCAGAAGGGTCATATTAAGGGAAGGAGAGAGCTGGTGGGGGAAAAATTTTCCTGGCCAGGTATTTTAAAACTGTATCATGTGCAAGCACCCATCTGTGGTAGCAGAAATAAGGTTGGATGGAGTCTCATACCCTAATTTTTCACTGCACCCTTTACAAGTTTGATAAGACACTTGAAGTACAATTTTTGGCATAGCATCTTTTCACTGATCTTGGTGGTTGTTCTATGGGAGAATCAGAATGCAGAGAATTTCCCACTTCTTTTCCTTTACCAAAACACTGCTGCATGGAAAGCAGAGGTCGTGCTGGGACTACTCATATGCCTGAAGCCTGAAGGAATGTGACATCATGGCAGTGACATCAGTCAGCAGCCTTGCTGATGGCTTGTAGATAAGAACAATTTTTTCAAGTAATGAGCAGGGTCCTTCAGAAACTGAAATGCACATAAAATTACTCCAAAGCTCTGCAGAATACTGTAAGCTGAGTAAGATGTGCATTCTGATAGATTTTACAATCATCCCAGGGAATAGAGCAGAAGATTCTACCAATTAAGAGAGGGCAGAGGTGAGATTAGCATTCACTGTTACATCCCACCTGACCCTTTCAAGGACTTCTCCACCAGGCCTGTGGCTCTGGTGGACTAGGGCCAGGGTTACAGCTGCTCCTTCTCCTTCCAGCTGTGCTCTGCTACCTGAGCCGTCTGCAAGCAGGAGGCCTCCAGCAAATGGCTTTGGGGCATTGATTCCCAGAGCTTCCCTTCCAGTGTTTGCTAATGCGACTGTAATACAGCCTTCAGAGCTGCAGGTGTGTGTTCTCAAGGTACAACAGAGTTCCATTCATTCAGCACAACATGAATTTAATGGCTAAAGTGAACACTTATATGCAAATGAGAGATGTTATCCTTCCCTTTTTTTCTTAAGTCTGCCTTTAAGAAGCCCTCTCACACACAAAAACACACACACAGACCACTTGGGTCTTACAAATGCAATGTCCTTGGTGATCTACTTTGGATGAACCAAAGAAGAGTAAGGGTGAAATCCACAGAAGCAAAGACTTTACCCTATACTCTGTAATTTTGAGGCATAAAGCAGGGATTTAAGGATGTCACCTGGGCCTTATCTATGAGTATCCTCACTTTTGTCAGTTTAAACCTGGAACTAGTACATTAGCTGAAGGGATTGTGTGTCTGTATATATGTGTGTGTGTGTGTGTGTGTGTGGTTTAATACACATTTAATATAGCTCCTGGGAAAGCTAATGGAGTTGCCTTGGGGAGCTGAGCAACCTCCCAGTGTGCTCTGCATAAATCTTCTTTAGCTGCAGGTGAACAAAAAGTTATGTTAAATGCAAAAGTGAAGGTAACAGCTGCTGAATCCCTTTTGCTGGCCTGCAGAGAATTGGTACTTCATGTTACCAGCTGATTGGTGATTTCTTAACCTCTTCTAACCTGTAAAAATAAGAGGAAAAATTGAAGCTTTGGGGGAAGAATTTCTCTCCTAGTAGAATTTCTTCTATTCACCAAGGGCAGTGGGTTAAAAAAATAATTTGGGAAGAAATTCAGCTAGAAAATGGTCAGGATACCACAAATGCAGTTTTATAACAATCTTTTTTCTTATTTTTCTTCTTTTTTTTACTTTTCTTGTAAAAGATAACTCGGTTTTATACTTTACTGTCCTATTAACAGAATGCATTTTGGAAGTCTGCCACTGTTAACAGTATCAGAAGGATTTAGGGCTGCTGAAATACACTTGAAGATTTAATTCTGCTGACTTCAGCTCTGATCCGAAGTAAAAACTGTAACCATAGATTAAATGTTTAGCGCCAGATATTGCAATTGCTGCTTCTTGTCGTAAATCCTTGTGTCTATTGCTGTTTCAGACAGCTCTCTGCGGGCCCTTGGCTGTGCATGCAGCACAATGCTCATGTCGTATAAGATTCTTCACCAGGGGCCAATTCCTGAAGTCCTCTCTCCATCCTTCCTCATAAAACTCCCAGTTGCCTGAGTGAGAACCTTGAGGTGTAGCAGTGCAAGGCTGCCTCACCGACATAATTTCCACGCGACACTGTGAAAACCAGGACCACCACCTGCTTTTTTAACGCCCCATCTTTGGTTCTCAAATAGAGCATTCCAAGGGTGGGGGGAAAGGGCCTGCTCAGGCTTTATTAGTCTCTTAGGAGACTCAGCTAATAAAAGCAAATAATCAATACAAAATTAGATTGTCATGACAAAAATTAACTAATGTGGTCATTCATACAGCAGAATATCTGGTTAAAAGTTTAAGGGCTACCTCCCTCTCTTAGTTCTAATTTTATAGGTCTCAGTAGACTCCTTTTTCGGACTTCAGCAGCCATTGACATTTTAATCTTTTTAATGCTGTCATCTGATTTACACGTGGGGTTCGCATTTTCATAGTGACTAGCTCTCCACTCACTGCTTATTGCACTCAAATAAAGTTATAATAAGAATACATTTCAATAGTCCCTGGTCCAAAACCAGTGCCTGTCTTCCCTGACCTTGGGTAGGTAGATTTATTGCATTGTAGACTTCAGCACACAGGCTTTAATTTCTTTTCTACTAAAATTTTAATGTCAAAATATTTTCAAGGTATCTCATAACACCTATCAGACTGACATGTGAGAAGATGCTGGTACCCTTACTCTTCTAATGGAAAAGAAAGAAGAATGAAAAAAATAAAACCAAGGTTGAGAAAATGGCACGCACTAGAAGAAAAAAATATGCTCTGGTGTTTCCCACACCAGCACTGTGGCCACACGTAGAGAAAGATGGGATGAAAGGCATTGAGCTATAAGCCTTTGTCTGGACTCCTAGGTGGTGGGCTGATGTTGAAATTTTTATGCCTTCAGAAAAATGAAAAAAAACACCCCAAGCCAAAACAAACAAAAATAAAACAAAACAAAAAAACCCCCCAAAACCCACCAAACCAAACAACCAACCAACCAAACAAAAAAAAAAGCAAACCAAAAAATCCTCCAAAAAATTAGGAAGAAAAAAATTAGTTCATAAGGTTGAGTGGAAGGTAGCAGTGCTACCCCAGCCCTGGTAACCTTTAAATTAAGTAAAAATTATTCACTCAGCTTGCTGGATATCTATATTTTACTTACAACCTCTGGGATTGGAAAATTCTGGCTTATGCTTTGTCCTGGTACCTGTAAAGGAGCGACTTCAGAATCTGAGAAATTTGGCTTAAACAAATTTTCATTTTAATTTGAGCTCCTGGAGTTTTGGCATGATGGTGTAGTAGGTGTAGTGATAACTTGCTGCTGGACTGTCTGTCCTGCTTGTGCAAGCTTACACTCAGTTAGAAGTTTCAACTGCTTTCTTGAGGCTTCTCATACTTCATCTTCTGTTTTTTCAGCTTTATATAAGACCCATATAGAATAAAAGCATCAGACTTGTTTCACATGGCTGTGCCAGTCCCAAAGCATGCAGATAAAAGAAACTGTGCAGTGATGCACTCAGCACAGTTCCAGTGCAGGAGGCAATCCTTTCCTTTGTTCCTCTCCCATGTGAGCAAACTAGTCTTTTATTAATTCTCTACCCTATCCCCATTTAGTCTTATAGACTGTGCCAGGGAGAAGCTGGGAATATAATGCTTTCCTCCCTTTTTTAGCTACAGGTCATATAAAATGGATATTGCACTCAGTGCAGATGGGCGACATTGTCATTCATCAGTTCCCCAAATTGGCTGCTTGGCAGACAGAATTATTTAAGTAAAACTGAAGTAATTTTCGAAATTGAAACTTAAGCTGTTTAGTGACATAAGCCAAGAGCAGTTTTTCTTGGACCCCCAACACTTCCTTGGCTCACATTCACAGTTCGGCTGTTTTCATTCCCGTCAATTAGCTCAATCTCCACGGATGTGAGGAAGGGCTAGAGCCGTGCGGCTCCTTTGATGCAATTTCACATATACATATGGAGCATCTGTTACTCCAGGAGCCTTGCCGTCACTTCCATTATATGGAGAGTATTGATAGTGATAGGAACTCAGGACCTGATGGACCATTTTCTTCTGAGCTCCACACAGAAGTGCCTTGGCAGAGAGCCGTGTGCCAGGGATACCCCTCCAAACAAAGGAAACACGCCGTGGCAAAGCCCTGCAGAGGGGTCTGGGGAAAATAAAATGTTTAAGAACGTGCTCCCTTCCTCCCCTGCTCCACTCCTCTTGAACATTGGCACCTGCAACATCCAAATAATGCTGACAGAGTGGGTTTGAACACCAAGCTTGCAGTACTCAGGCTGGTCCACTCGAAAATAAAAGACTCAAAGAATGCACTTCACCTTTAACAGCCTCTTGCTATCAGGTCACTCTTTCTTGGGGGGAAGGGGGAGCTATAAAAGGTTTTCCTCCAGTATTTCTTTAAGACAGCATGTATTCCACTTGTATTGATCTGCCAGAGGCTATCATTACCAACAACTCAGGCAAACATCTTCAGCCAATTATTAACCTGTGATAGAAAGATAGCATTTTCTCTCCTTCTTGGTATCTTTTATTTATTCTTAACACTTTCCAGGGAAATATCTGAGAGTTCTTATTTTTCATCCCATAATTTGGCCAGGAGGATAGGTTAAGAGCCTAAGATTGCTGCCCCAAATCCCAGCACTTGGTTAAGTGTGATTTAAGTGGCAATTAAAATGTTATTATAGGCTTCAGTATACAAAGAGCTTCTGTCTCTCATTCAGCACACCCACCCATTGTCTAATTTCAGAAGGGGCCTGATGGATAGTTTCAAGGACCATTCCAGGAATATTTGAGAAGTACTTGCTCTGTTTCATAGATTGCCACTGGTTTAGTAACCACTACACTTCCATCTTGTTTGGTATGTTTGTCTCTGAGTCACCTTCTTTGTAGGAAAAAGCAAACCATACTGGTACATGGTTAAACCACCTGCAGTCTTCAGGAACTCTCAGGTGGTCAGAAAATGCTGCCAGTACAAGCAGAAACCCCACACTTTCTGTCAGGGCACCTTGGGAACCCAGGGCTTGCCATCTTCAGGGAGGAATTGGCTACTTCTGCTTCAGTGTGCATTGAAGATGAGAAGATATAAAGTTTCATATAAAATAATGATTGACAAATTGGCCTAATGGACATGTCCTGTTCGGATTTGAGCTATTTTGTTAGAGAAAATTTTCTAACAGAGGAAAAAATGCTTTGACAAAAAAAAAAAAAAAAAATAAAAAGTAACATACCATTCAAAAAAAAGTTTAATGGAATATTTCAGTTATTCTTTCCAAACAACATTTCACTGAAATCAACACATTGCTGCAAAAGTGTTTGTTTTTTATCAACTGACATTTTTCCTTCTAAAAATTTCCAGCCAGAACTTTTCTACTCATGTATCAGTATTGCAGTAGGAATATTTGTAACTGTGGTTTGAATTTATGTGAGATGCTTTTAGTCTGACTCTTCAGCCCACTTAGATCAAGGCAGACTCTTTTATAATTTGAAACATTCCACAGTGTTTATCTCTGGGTTGGTGAAATGGATTAGAAGGTCAGTTTTAAATTATTGCTTCATGAGTTATGTTGCTCCTATAAATTCCTGCATTTTCTCAAAATAGGTTAATTGTTTCTTGTCACCTCCCACATAATATTAAATTATGTGAAGCTGGTTAGGTACAAAAATATGGAATTTGGTTTTTCCTTGGGGCTGTAAAGAAGTTTATATAGTGAAATTCAGAAAATATAGCAGAGATATAGCCTTTACCAATACCAGTTCTCTCAGCACACTCCCTAACCTTTGACTCTGAATATGTAGTCATTATAGCAAAGCATGCTAGCTTTGCTATTTAGAATATCTATATGCATCTATACTGCATGCTAACAGAATATGGAGAGACAATACAGAAGGCAAAGAGTGCACAGCATTGGTGGTTATTAGTCTGAGACCTGCTTTGTCATAAAATAAAATTATGTTTCCTAGTTCTGTATGCCAGTTATAATTTAGTGGGTTAAGTGACTTGGAGTCTGCCACACTCTTTGGAGGCTGCAGTTCCAGAGACACATCTAACCCATCATTACAGCACCTCTGAACCACCAGAGTAGGTCTAGAATCTGCCCCAATATGTTTCAGCATGAGCTAAATGTAAAGCTGCCAGATATAATCATTCATCCAGCTTCTTCTTTCCATGGACCAACATGTGGAAACTGTCTTGTAGTGCCTTTACTTCTCTTAAATTACAAGCATCTGTTCCTGATCAGTTCTGCGAAGTACCTATAATTTTTAAACATTATCTGGGACTGATAATAACAGAATACTTGTTGGTAATTGCATTCTGGCCTCTGATTTTAGGATTATTATTTTTCTTTTTTTTCTTTTTTTTTTTTAATTTTATTTGTTGGGGGTTTGCAGGGGTGTGTGTGATTTGTTTCTTTTTTTGTGTTTGTTTTCAGTTGGGTTTTTTTTGTGGTTGGTTGGTAGGTTTGGGGTTTTTTTCTCAGACTTTTTTTGTTTGTTTTGGGGTTTTGGTTTGTTTTCTCTTGTTTGTGTCTCCCTGGGATTGTCCATGAGCAAAATTATCTGGGAACCAACCTCGTCGCTTGGTTATGAAGCACCAATAAACCTGAAGAGAATTTTTTTTTCTTGTCTACGCTGAATAGGCTTTGCTATGTAATAGCCCAGTGCCATTACAAATTCAAACCCTATATACATATTGTTCATGGCCCTTTGTGTCATCAGGAAATTAAAGTTTGCAGCTGGCCTCTTCATCTTAGTTAATCATGCAAACATGAAATCCTTAAAGGTCCACGCAGTGGTCCCTGCAGGGGCCCCACTCAACACTTCTCTGCAGCGTGACATTGTTTTTCAGCTGTGTTTTTATCTTCTCCCCTCTTCTGTTCTGAGCTCCTGCTGCTTTCAGCTTCAGTAGCAGACTGTCATGTGGCACTTTATCACGGGCTGTCCAGAGCACTGCAGTAGCCATGCCCCTTCACCACTCACCACAACCTGCTCACGAGTTTTGGAGGTTAGAGATGAAGCCTCTCCTGCTCTTACTACCCTGTTTTCCCCCCTTCAGCCCTGCCCTGGTGGCAAATGGGGAAAACCTTGAAGTATATCTTATACTGTGTCTCATACAAGGTTGCAGGATGATGGCTTAAGGGCTTAGTTTCTCCTGTCTGTATTTTATGCTCTGGTTGTTTGTTTTGTAAGAATTCACTTAAATTATGACAATAAATCAAAGATTTCCTTCCAGACGTCTTTTAACATCTAGCATCACTTCCTCCAGGTCCTGGATATGTCCTAGATTTTGGTTTCTTTAGGTAATTTCCTCCACTGGCCTTAGTGACCCTGACACAGGTTGACCCGTAGTTAACTTAGTCCCCCTTTTTAAGATTTGGTTTGAAGTCAGTCAATACCTCATTTAAAGAGGGTAGGGGGAGGTGGGAGTGAAGGAAAGCCTTCACTACCTTCTTCATTTTCATTTCCTGTGCCATTGTATTCTAACTTTCTCCCTGACTGATTTCCACTGTCTTGCAGATGACAAGAAAAATCTCTTCGTATTTGTTCTCCTACTTTTTTTTTTTTCTTTGCTGTAACCTCTTTAAAATTTTTTATTAGCTTTTCCTTACCTCTTGATACATAACACACATGTGAAACACTTAAAGGGCTTTTATTTTTTACCAGATTGTTCCAGGGTTGTTAATATTTTTCTCTTTACCATTGAGAAAGCCATTTTGTCATTTTAAAGATCACAGTACTTTTATAGAGCTCTAATATTTTGGGCTCTAATCCAACAAATCTTTTAAGCATGTGCTTAACTTCAGACATGTGAGCGGTCGTATTGAACTCAGTGGAGCTAGTCAGGTGCTTAAAGTTAAGCAGATGATGAAGTGCCTTGTTTGGCTGGCCTTGCAGAGCACCGTCCCCCGGAGCCCCTTGGCCAGCAGCCTGCGCACAGCCACCCGCGGGCGGCTGCTCCGGCTGCGCTCGGGAGACAGGCGCTGCAGCCGGCAGGGGAGGGTCCCGCAGCGCACGGCCTTGGCTCCTCCCAAAGCTGCTAGGGGAGTATCTCTTCAGTTACTGAGTTTAATATAATGAACGCCTTTGCACGTGGTGCCTTTTGACCTCGAGGTGTCTGCCGTTTAAGTGATCCAGGCGTGGGCCAAGGAAGAGGGGAACCAAACCAGATGAAACGAGAAAGGTGATACAAAGACAGCCGTAGGGGTCTGATTTCAAAAGGTCGTGCAGCTTCTCCATTGTTTTTCCTCGCTGATTTCAGTCCTTACCTGGCAATATTCAGCATCTTGCAGAATCGGAACCTGGTCTTATTTACGTATTTGTTTATTTATTTATGTAGCCTCCGTCTTTCAGCTGCCCATATTCTTTGCATTGCTGCTCAGAGGTGGGAAGATGACCCACCCTCACCAGGCGCTCGGTGTGCCACTGTCTGCCCCAGATTCTACCCAGTACATGCACAGTAAAAAGTCACTTTTCCAACTGCTTGAGAGAAAGGGAACAAAAACAGGAACTGAGTCCCCTTTGCCCCAAGGCACATGGAGGGCACTGGTATGGCAGCATTACCCCATTACAAATTTCTCCTGGCTGCTTCCACCTGCCCGAGAGGAGGAAGCTGTTCTGCAGCCACTTTGTGGCACCAAAGGACACACACTGACCAGGGAAGTTAGTTACGTTGTTAGTAGCAGCTTGGGTGCTCAGAAGTTAACTTGAACAAGGGACTGCATTCAAGCACCTGGGAAAGGCTTCTCTGGACAGAAGTGAATCTCTTAAAATGAAGGTTTGTAAAATTGCACACGGTAGGCTCCTGTATCAGCTAAACTATCTGGCCATAGTCATGTTGGCTTGGAGGATGTGAATAAGCTGGCTGGCAGTTTTGTGTGCTCAGTCAAACCAGTTAAATCTTAGGACACTGCTTTCTCTGAGGCCTGGCCAGATGAAGAAAACATCATCACTAAATAAATGGGATAGGCCTGATATAAATTATCAAGTGTTTCTCACAGATACAAGTTTGAAAGTTCTTTATATACAGACTGTTTCATGTCAGTCTCATTCCTACCTCTCTTGAGGCTTCTCTGTCTGTCAGAGACTGTACATAAAAAATGTGTCCTTTTAAGTTAAGGGAGAAATTCCCTCTGCTGGCAGCAGTCATAAGATCCCTTATTTGTACTGGGGTGGCAGCCAAGAGGCTCCATCCAGGACCAGGGCCCAGTCACACAGGTGCTGTACAATCATTTCCCTTCAATCACTGTAGGAAAAGCTGTTAACTGTTTCTATCCTCTTTTGGAGGTTGGCTGCTAGGAATGGGGAAGGACTTGAGTCATACCACTTTAAAATAATTTCTACTGACCTCTGACTGAAGTAGCCACTAAAGCAGGGATGGGAACAGGATGAAGCCCATGGCGACAGCAGTAATTCCAGCATTATTCCGGGAAAGATAACATGTCATTCTTCTGCATTGGTAGGCTGGCATCTCTTCTTGTCGTGTGACCCTAATTAATTTATGTAGTATGCGTCATGGGGGAAGACAAGATCCAGACTGAAGTCTTTGTAATGGGATTTTACCCTGTGCCAGACAGAAGTAATTAACTGTATCTATCCCTTTCAGTTTCAGTTGCTTTGCCCTAAAAGATTTATATTAGGAAGGTGAAATCATACACAGTCACACCTTGTCCATACAAGCTTTTCCTATCTCCTGTGACAGAATTAAATGTTATACTTTTTCTCTAGCAAACAGTATCTCTGTGACGAGCACCAAACTAAAAGTCACTCTGAGCACGCTTGTTCTTTATGACATTATCACTGCTCTGATTGCTAGATAGCCTCTGACATCCCGTATTCACTTACATTTCCTCTATCCATATTTACTTCGATTTCTCCAGGTGTTTCCTATTGAATGCATAGTGTGTAGGGAGGTTGTCATGCATAGGATATGTATAAAGACAGAACGAAGCTCATCAAAAAAGAGCAGAGGAGGAGAGGGAGAACAGTCACTCTTTTAAGCTAATGAAAGAAGAATACAGCTTCACACAAACCACAGCAGAACTCTGAAAATCCTTGTTGTTAAAGGTCTACAAGGACTAAAACAAAAGTAAAAAGGATTTTCTTTTTAGCTCCTGAGTTTGGGAGGCTGGGAAATGGAGATACTTCCTTAAACCATGGAAGACTCTGGGCTGTGTCTGATGCCGTCAGGATAGAATTCAAAGGCAGTTTCTTGCTTCTGCCCTGGCCAAAGAGGATTATCACCTTGGCACCATTTCTCTGGGGATAGCGTCTTTTCTACTCTTCTCCAAACCCTCCAGCTCCACACGATCCTTCCCCATTTTCATGCAGCCATCAGGCCCAGTAATAAGCTGCTGGGGAAACTCATGTGCTTCAACACTGGGTTGAGGAGTCTGCATGGGGAGTTAAGCTGGCTGGGCTGGAGCAGAAGCCAGCAGGCAGCTGAGGGTGGGCTGCCAGTGCTGCAGTCAGCATGACTCTTTGCAGTCGAAGTGTTTGGATGCAGCCCTGGAGGAGGTGGTGGTCCAGCAGCAGCATCACCTGGAGTAACGAGTTCTGCAGGAGGCATGGTGGGCAAAAGCTGCATCACCAAGCAGCCTCCCCAGCCCTGGAGGCTCCGTCCAGCCCTGCTGCCAGTACTGCTCCTGTTGACAGTGCTGAGAACTGTGCCTGCTATTCCCTAAGTGCAAAATGTGCAGGAGATTTAACCTATTATACCAAAATTGTGGTAGTTCTCCACACCCCTGGCACCTGTATTTTGTTTCTAATGACTACTTTGTCCTCTCTTCTAGCTGGGGTAAACTACAGAAAATCTCTCTCAGAGGCAACACTTCTCTCTTTTCTGCCTGACTTGTGTCTGTCTCAAGTGGTCCTGTACCACAAATAAAGACTACACTACTAATTTTAGACTGCCTCACAATCACTAACATATCATACCTCTTTAAAAGATATAGCCATTAATTTCTCTTATACATCCACGATAGGATGTTACTGTAGCATTCCAGACTGCCCCTATCTCATTTAAGCCTTATATGTCTTAACTTGTGTCCTTGGCATCCAGACAATTCTTCTATTCTCAGGATGCTTTCTGCTGAACTTCCTGTCTATAAAAATGCGCTCAGGGAGTCTATCACTCTTCCAGCCTATTCCTTCCCCTTCCCAGAGCTTCCCCTTCTCTTACCATACCAAGCAATTATTCTTATTAATTATTCCAGCTAACAGTAATTATCAGCAGCATGCACCCCCAGCTACATTAATAACGGCGATCTCTAGGACACTGAGGAATTGGCTGAAAAGATTCACTTTGCTGCTTGGATTGCAGAGGAAGACAAATTCCTTTTCTTCCCTGTGTCTCTACTTCTTTATTATTATTATTTTTTTTTTTTTTTTTGGTGGGGAGGTTCTTACCACTTCCTTATTTTAAGATGGGCAAAAGGAGGTCAGATGAAGAGGTAAAGACTTACTGTATAGGCCTTATTTTCTAAGAGGAGTCAGGAATAGAGATGGAATTGTTAGTCTGTGGATTTTGTACACAGTTTCTAAGCAGTGTCATTAATTGATTTCATTTTTTAGCTCCTGATATTTATGGGCCAAATACTGAAATTTCTGCTTGGCCTCCAATAATCTGGGGTCTGCCTCAGGGTTTGAACTTTGAATCGTTTTCATCCGTTCCACAGTCACGGCTACCATTCAGCAGCAAATGGAATAAAATTTGGCCATGTTTCATCATCTGTAATATGTCAATATTTTTCATCTCACCGCTGAAAAGCATTGAAGATTTTAAAAGTGATGTCTCTTTAGTGCAAAAGAAGAACAAACAAAAAAACCCTGCAAAATATATCTTAGAAGGAAATGAAAAAAAATAAAACCCTTCTGCAAAATGAGAGTTAAAAATGTTTTCCCTCAAAATTGCTTACCATTTGCCTAAGCTGTGAAGTTTTTAATGACATTCTAGTGAAAATAGAGCTCTCTGGCTACATTCCTTCAAATCCAATAAAGCAGATGACTGGGAACCATGATGGAATTGATGCTGTCAAGTGCATTTGCTTTTTTAATGCTAACATGTTTTTGGTTATTAAGAAACAAAAAAACCTAGTGGTATATGATCAACATAGCTTTTGACAGGGGCATTGGAACCCATCTGGCTTATGGATCCCCCACTTTTTTTTATTAGCTTGAGATTATAAAGTTGTAACACTGTAGTTTAGCTTCTGGCTTCTGCAATTGTAAATTGGCAAAGGGCTCACAATAAGGTGTGAGTTTCTGAAAACTAAAACACTCTGCTGACCCTGTGCATACTACACAGGACTGCAGCAGATGTACTGGATGGAGGAAATACAGTAGCACTGTTAAAATGTTACTGATTCGTTCCAACTGAGTAGCTCTAGATATAAACTAGCTTTCAAAAGCAACAATTTGATAACAATTTCAGAAAAAAAGCATTAAAAGATGATGCCATATATTACTTAATGAAGTCACACAAGTCAAAAGCAGGAATCCTCCAGCAGTAATGGATGTACTCCGTGAACATTAGCTCCACAGATGTCAATATCTGTGATGGAAAAAAAACTCCTCTCAATCTTTACAGATTTCTTTAATTTAAATAAGCCTTTTAACATAGAGAGGATTTGTTCTCTCACTGTGCTTCATTAGTGTAGCTTACCACCACAAAACCTGGTTGTATTGAGAAAGATTGCCCCATTATCAAATAATTAGTACTGCTTTAGCAGGTGCATACACTTACCTTTGTAATTAAATCCTTGTTAAAACACCAAAATCCAGAGAATTTAAATGGTTACCTGATCCCAGAGGAAGTAGCCCAGAAAGTTATTCTATAAGGTAGATGTCATCTGGGAGCAAAGATACTGAGCAGAGCATCTTTTCCTCATGGGATGTTGATGAAGCACATCTGCACACATCATGCAGTGCAATAAAAATTGCAATGACAATACTAGACAAACACCTACTGTACAAAAAGTCAGAGAAATCAAGCATAAGCCTGCACGGAATCATATGCTCTGTAATGGAGCTCTCACAGCTTCCTTAGTTTTAGAGTTACAAGCAAAATTAAAGACGATGATCCCAGTTTTTAATAATTCTTTGAAATATTTGCTAGTTTACTGTAGTCTACAGTGTGACTTATTCCTGGATTTAGCTTCTGAAATCTTACCACAGGGGAACAACAGTGGGTACATGGCTAAACACATAGCTATTTTTGAAGGGCTCAGAATCCTAAAAATCTGAAAGAAAATAATTAAAGTTGCACTAACCTCAAACAGTCATTAAAAAAAGAATCACATTTCTAATATGTTATAGATACATTTTTATATTCTTGTGTTGTAGGTTGTCCACAATTACAGATCAGTGAATGTCTATATTAATAAAATATGCCAGCAAGTGGATTAGACGGACTATTACAATAAATTATCTCTACTCAGCTGGCACTCTCATTGTCCTCACAAGAACTGATCAACCATAATTAGTTACTAGCCTACAGAGGTGTAGCAGTGCTTTTATTATAAAGAACACTGAGTAAGCTCCCATTGTCCTGGCTACTTGTATTCAGACTCCTAGTATGGATCAGAAACCCCAACCAAACTTCAGTTTCCAAAAGCCAGCCAGAGAGGAAACGAACAGATTGGAATAGATTTGTTATCCCCCTCTCATAAGAACTCTGCTGACTGAAACAGTAGGGACCAACATGAAAAATCATTTACAAGATCTGTGCATACTCATTGACTTCAATCTGTGTTCAAAGTTGTAGATTCAGTGCTGACAAAAGTACCCTTATATTTTAGATGTGAAACAGCTATAGAACAGCCAGTTTCTGGAACGAAGTTCTTAGATAAATGGAGTTAGTCCTGGAAATCAATTTAGACAAAGCTGCAGCAGTGCTGGTATTGGAATTCACCATCTCGCTACATAATTTGAATAAATGGGAAAAGAGATGACTCCTGAGAGTAGCACTGGCAGCCAAAAGAATTATACTGATGGACTGGAAAAGCAAAGCCATGCCATGTATTGATTTATGGACTATTGCCCTTCTGGATATAGCTAAATGTGAAAGAACTCCCTTTATTCATACTAATAAAATGGACATAAATGCCCTCAGACAAAAACTGCTTTTGGAGTTTTATTGTGAATAGCTGGCCAGTGGGATGGTCTTCTTTCACTTGCCCATCACACATGCTCTGTGGGCTGATGAAGTTTGAGACACACAGGAAACAAACAGGGACTTTTTCTAGAGTTGCTTCATTTGTTTGTTTGGGTCCCTTTTTCCACTCAGTATGTTTTCCTTTGGTTTTTTGTTGAGTTGGTTTTTTTTTTCTTCTAAAAAAGAAAAAGTAAATCAGAACTTAAGATAGTGTATTATTGCTTAATAGATGTGATTCCATGATGGTCAAGTTTCAGCATTTTGGAGCTTTTGTTTTCTGGCTTAGAAATTCTAGACAATGCTAAAGGAGCATGAACATATCACGTTACTAATCCTGTGCCCTCTGTGACAGGGTTATGACTGTGATCTCCCTGTCCTACCTGCCAAAGCCGGGTGGATACACATCATGCTCCATATGAGAAGACCCCTACAAACCAGCTCTCACTCCCTCAGCCAAACCAGTGCTATCCCTCAGGCCTCGTTTATCTTTAGAGGACCCTCTGAAGATTTTCTGCTCTCTGCAAGTTCGTCTCCATCAAGATAAGTCATATGGGGAGACCTACTGCATCCTGGCTGCTGCCAGAATTTTTAATGCTGTATTGATTAAACTGCTATGAGTGGGATGAAATTATGTGGTATTAGTTGTGCTGGCAACTGGTTTACCTCTGGGATCCTCATGTTGCTAGTGCTGGTGCTAAGCCAGAATTAGGAACACTGGGAAATTAAAAAAAAAACCAAAACATTAAGCCGTTACGTAGACGTGACCTTGGTAGTTGAAACTTAATGTCACAAGATGAATAGACCTTTTGGAGTCTGGGACACCGCTGTGTGTGGTGACAGGTGCTGGTCTATCTTCCCAGCAGAAGGGAAGGAGCCCTGCCTAGGAAGCCCTGAGTCAGAGCCTGCACCAAGCACAGCTAGGAGTCAAGAGGAAAACCAAGCTGTTTCCTGCAGCTTTTGAAGAGCCAGTGAAATAAAATGAGAGAATGAGGTTGATTCTGGGATGTGCAGGTAAGTAGCTTTGTCCTGTTATTCTGCCCCTTCCTAAAACATCCCCCCATCTGCTGTGAGAAACAATGGCCCTTTGTCCACCCCTTGCCCTTGTGCAGTGAGACTCCTGCACTGAGGGAAAGTGAGTCAACCTGCTCCTGCAGGCTGCCTCCAGACCTGGCAAAAGGACTCTGGAGCAGCTCTGGGCTGAGAAAAAAAACTCAGTCCCTGGAAAAAGAAGCAAACACACTGATCTTGCTGTGACTGTGATGACGAGACCACCTATGAAGTGCTTTAACATTACTGAGGTGCTTACAGAGCTCATTGTGGTCCATAAATGATTGCCTGAAATGGTTTTGTGTTCACCTTACATGCAGAGTTTATCACTGCTACCCAAATGAACCTGAAAAATAGTTGCTACTGCCAGGGTGGACGTGGTAGTGATATAAAAACACATGGCCATCTAGGATTGCTGGACAACACGGCCTTCCTCCCTCCCTGAGGTATAATGGGCCCAGTCTGCTTCAGACACTGACCCGGGGCTTACAACAGAAGCGGGTTTTCTGAGGAGGGCTTCCCCAGGGTGCTCTGCAAAATGCAGGTGACAATTATCACTGTGTTCCAGACTAATTAATGTCACTAATGATATGACTTACAATGTGACTACTTCTAAGGCTACAATACTTGACCTGTGTGAAGACAGAACGAACACAGCAAGTTTGTTAAAATTAAACTGAGCATAGATTAACAATGCCATTTGTAAATATTGAACAAAGTTTAAGCTTCAGTCATCCTGAAGAGAGAAAGGTTTTGCACTTTTATAAGTAGAAAAGAAAATGGAGAGAATTGGGTGATACAAAGTACTTCCTACATAATTAATTATTCTATTGCAACATAACTTCAAAATTTCAAGAAAAATGCAGCAACTCTGCTTTATAGATCACAAAGAGGGGAAAAGCCCAACATTTTTAATTTCTGTATTGACACAACCTACCTCCAAAATATCTGGGACTAGATGGTTCCAGAATTTAGTGTGATATTGCAAAACCTGTCATGTCCAAGTCATTGGCTGAAGTTGAGCCTCAATGGCTAATGAAATGACTGAAAAGTGTTGTCAAGGTGACAGGTCTTCAGTGGCTTGTAACAACTGCGGTCTGTGATGTAGAATGCTGGCTGCCATTTTAAGTATACACACTGCACTCAGGGTAGGACACCAAAAAACAAACCACCCCAAACAAACAAACAAACAAACAAACAAACAAACAAACAACCCCACACCATTAAAATTTCATTTCGGCTGTAGGAAGGATGGATTGGAGCAGATGAAAGATGGAGATGAGGTCAGAGAGGAGTGTTTACCTTATGAATCTTGTAGCAGTTTAGGTCTGAGTAAGTTGTTTCCCAGGTAAAGGCTGGCCCAGCCCCATTCCTGGTACTTGGCTTATAATCTGAACGGATGCCACTAGAGCTGAATAGTTTCAGTGGGGGTGATTGCAGAATGTTTCCATCTATCAGCCCTGATGCCCAAGTAAGCAAAAGATATGCTGTCGTTTCACTTCGTGTTCATGTATTGGAGGTAAATACAAGAACTTATCCTCAACATGTCTGAATATGTCTTATTTTCGTGACACTATGCCTATGTGGGACTTAACAATGATGGAGCAGAATCATTACAGTGTCATTGATTCCTTACAGTGTAAGAGCTTTTGGAAGTCAGATTGCTTTCAGAGCTATACACTCAGGGTAATCATCTCTGCCACTTCCTGCATCAGAGCAGTGTTGTGAGATCTTGTTTAAAAATCTCTTCTCCTTCAAACCCTCTGCAAACAAAACTCTGTTTTCCCCTCCCGTTTGGGGATGGTGCACAGGCTGACCACACTACAGCCTTGTGCCACTCACACAAGAAAAATACCCCTGATGTGTGAAGCTGCAAATCCAGAGGGAATCCCCTCCCCAGGACTACTCATCTCCTTCAGTATGAGCTTTGCTGAGCTGTTATTCAGCAGATGGTGTAGAGAGATAGTCTCCAAAACCACAGAGACAAATATTTGATTTGGATGAGTACATTAAAGATTACTCACTTCTCCCCTCAAATTATCTGTGTTTTGCAGAGAGAACAAGAGGATCATCCCCTCTCTAATAAAAGTGATTTCCAGCTGTTGGGGCTGAGTTTTGAGGGTATAGTTCAAGCTGGTAAAGCCAGTGCCTCTGGAAGGCAAGGTGTCAGTCAACTGCCATTTGCCAGGACAGAGCAGAAATGAGAGTGGGTGCTGTGAGCGGAGCAGGGTGTCAACTCTGCCTTCCCTCCTGGGCAGCACTGGCCCTTTCTCTGGTTCTTTAAATGGTCATAGTGCATCCTAAGGAGGGCTGACGATGCAGGGCTGGTCATTTGGGGAAAAGTCTCAGGGAGGCCCATCACCTACTCTGGGAACTCCGTTCATGTGCATACACATCTGTGTGCCTTCAGACTGGTCTGTCTGTAAGATTTATCTCAGTGCTGACAGCTCACAAATGTACTTGTCTCTTTTCCCCGTGGGTCTTTGTACCTGTCTTTCTGGTAGATTACTGTCATTAGATTAAACATATTGATAAAAGCAAGTTATTCTAGGTTTTCTTCCTGCCTCTGACTTCTCTTTCTGTTGCCCCCTACTACTGTTCATGCCATAACGAGACCATTTCCAAAACCTCTCTTTTATTTCTTCTAGACTTCAAGCTTCTCAAAAACAGTCACTCTCTTCAGAAATTGTTACTTTCTTTATGATAATGTGTTCTTTTCAATAACCACATCCCTCCTATCTGCCACCCCTTGCTTTCCTCTCTGTGCCTGTATGCAGTTCACTTCCAAAACCTAGTCACCAATATTACCTTGTTTAGCCCTCTTAAATTATGTTACATTTCTCCATAGTACCTGTGAGTACAACAAATTCCAGTTTTTCATGCCTGCTTTCTTTTATGCAGGACTACACTCCTTATTTCCTTTCTTAATGCCTCCCTCTGTGCAATGTTGTTTCTCCATTCCTATGCTTCTTCTCATGCTCCTGGTCAATACAGAGGATGCATGTTCCACGTGCAAGCTATAACCTGTATCCTTGCATTGGCTTTTCTTTTTTAAGGTTTACAAAACTCACTGATACCAACTCACACTCTCTTTCAACATCTTAAAGGAAGGAATGAAAGAAAATGTTATTTCACTCTTTCATGTAGACTGCTCCAAACTCACATACTATTACTGGTCCTTCAAGCTTCCTTGGAATAGAAGCTACCTTTATTTTTACCATCTAGTGCTCCACAGAAGCTGCTAGGAGGAAATAATAGATGGCAAAAATGATGATATTTATCTTTTCATTTTACTAACAATGCTCTCATCCCTTCTACAAGCAGCATTGAATGTAATAGGCAAGCACTACTACTCTAACTCTATTTAACATAAGGAATGCTTTGCTCCCAAATATAGGACTCATGAACATTAAGCTGCAAGTGCAACTGCTAATAAACTAACCATGAATATTAATCCAGTATTCCCTTTGTAATCAGAAGGTTTCATCACTACCCCATTTGCTTTACAGTCATGACAAGTAGCAAAATGTATTCAAGGCAAAAATTAAGCAGGTTTTTTTTTTTTTACAGTCTATGCTTTATCAGTACATTATTGATTTTTCACTGTTTTAGCAGATACAGCACAACTGGATTAACTAGGTAGGGAACCTTTCACTCTTAGGTCATCAGTTCACTTCTGAGACAGGTTGGTACTGACTGGAGGTCACTTTAGCATTATAATTTTAATAAAGAGCAAGCGAGAGAGGCCTTCAACAGGCATAAAACAATGTTTTAACTTCCTTAAGCTGCCCACAGCATACACAACTAGACAAACTTTGCTGCCTGCCAAAGTCAAACTGATAGAGAGTTAGACAGTCATCTAGTTGCCAGATGTCTGGCTGTGTAACTTTCTGGCACTGGGCATTATATAGAGACAGATCTATGGATTGGATCAATTAGCATTACACTTACCATCTGACAACTGTTTGGTCGCCTTCGCCCAGCTCCTAGAGGACAGGTGTTCGCATCACAGAAATCACCATCACAATTGGTACGACTAATTGATACGGTTGTTGGCAGTCACAGCAGAGAGGACAAGGGCTGAATTAGCACCGAGACCAAAGCACTGTTTCACCCCTAGAGAAGGTCTCTTCAGCTTAGGATGTCCAGGGCATTTGGAGGATGCCTTTCTGCCACTGAATGTGTTGTGCTGAGCAGAATCTGTTCTGTTTTCGGATCCAGTAAAATTATCCAGCACAAAATTCAGTGAGGTTTCCTGGGGTACAAGGGAAAGAAAGGGGAGGGGAGTGAGTGTTAGATATCTTAAAAAAGGTCTCCTCAATGATTTTTTTCCTTTGCCATTTCACCAGAATCTTCTGAGGTTTCTTTTGTCTGGAGGAAAAAAAAAGAGATAAAATGAGTCCAGAGATCTTAACAATTTCAGCATCATAAAAAATTTTGAGGGAAAAAAGTACACTTTCAGAAATACTCAAGCATTTACAGTAACTCTAGTGCTCCCTCATTTCTGCTGTTTTACACTCCAGACAATCATGTAAAGAGCTTCACGGGTATATTCTCTTGTGGAGCTTGTGGGTATACTTCGTGATTAAACAAATGGGGTTCTGCTTTGGCAAATGTCCATTGCTTTCCCCATCTGATTTACAGAATATGCTATAAAATGCAAAGGAAGGCAATAAACCTCCCATCTGCAGCAGAGATTTCCACTTTGCCAAAGACCCTTTTGCTATCAGCACCTTTACCTATGACTTTCAAAGAAGAGAGAGGTGTAATTCTTTTCTGTGGAAAATATTTTGCTACATTCACTTGCAACATCATCCTACCCTTATGTGAATTGATTTTGAATGTTAATCTAAGAACGAAAAAGCCAATAATTGTGTAAAATATAAATAGATCTTTGGGCCATTATTTCATCTAAAAAGGAATGCAAGAATTTCAGCTGCTTTCATATTCTTTTTGCACTCCAGAACAATTCTACCTTTTTATGGTCTATATGTCACCTGTGCTTTATTGATTTTTAATACTTTCAACAGATACAGCATTATTAGAGCCAATAATGCAAATACTTGAAGTGAGAAGTGCAATTAGAAGACATCAAACACTTTGCAAACAGGGTCATGGGGAAAAAAATTGTTTCAGTACTGGGATTTTCTGGTCTTGGCTTTGTACTCTTCAGAGGTTAGCAAAACCAAGAGGAATTCTACTCTTCTATTTCCAATATTAAAGGATTAAAGAAGAGGAGACATGAGTCAAAGGTATTTGTCCCCCAAAAGCCCATACATAGCAAACAGTTGCTACAACAGAGAGTGTTCATTGACTGTAGCCTTAATTTGAAAGGTATCATTATCATTAATTTTGACAAGTAGCCTCTCCTTGGGGAATCCAAGCCTGAGCCACTCAGGCTTTTCCTTCAGCTCAGGTAAGTAATCTCTATCCATGTGAAGAGCTCAAATGTGTTTCCTTACACCTAATGAGAAGATCAAACCAGCAAGATCAAAACAGCTGTTTTCAGGTTGATGACTGACTACAAAAAAGAATCAGGAAACAACAAACAAAGAGAAACAATGTGCCCAGGTTGCTGCTAGCAAAATGACTCATTCCACTCCTTCCCATCAGGCATGCCAGGGCGCTTCCACCTCCCACCACACAACACCTGTGGACCTCGACTGAGACATTTCCTCCCCTGCTCTGTGGCTGTACAAGTGTTACTCATTGGAGGGGTCCCAGAAGGCTCACATGGGTACAAAAGTCAGATGTTGATCTTTCCTTCTCCTCCTGCCTGCCAGGGATCTTACCTTCTCATACCAAGGGATGAGTTAATTCAGACTCAACATTGCAATGTCTCCTCCCTGTTGTAGGCATTTTTAATTCTGGCAACAGTGTTCCCTCTTCCCCTTTCAAATTTAATTTGCTTTATTCCAAGAAAAAGCCCTCAATATTCCAGTTCTTCTTAATCCAGTGGATGAAACTAAAGATGTTCTTATTTTGTAGCATGGAGGTAATCACTAAGTTGCTCTGAAAAATACTCCCTAAATTAATTTCTGTCATTTTTTTTTCTTGAAGTAAAATCCCAGCTAAGGTGTGAGTAGTGAATTTACCTGATTCCAAACTTTTTATTGTATTTTTATTATAATGCACACTGTAGTTTATATTTTTTTTCCTCCAGATAAATTATTCAGATTAGGAGGGAGGAATTGTAAAAACCAGTGGTTGCCATGTCCCCATAGCTAAGAAAGCTTACTTTATTTTCTATAAATTCAATACTAAGGATCTGTCCCAGCTGCCAGGTATTGCTCATCTGTGGATGCAAACAAAATGAAATGGTTCAATTTCTGATTGCTGTTAGTGGACCAGACCCAGCAAATGCCTCCCTTGGGTCCTACTTTGAAATCTGAATTCCAGGATGCTGATGGCCAAGCACATCCCAGGCACCCAGGTCTGCCCACAGAGTGCTCACCATGAAGCTGTGCTGCTGCCTGGGCTCAGCTCTTTCTTTGTTTCCCTAATTTCCATCCCTCGCCCCACACACAACAAGGTGCCTCTGTCTTCTGAACTGCAGGGGAGTAGGTGGCAAGAGGATTTCCTCCAGCTCCTCCCTGCTCTGAAAGATTGAATGCTCCCCCTGTGGTGATTTCCTGGTTGACAATCCCAGAACTGCTAGACAAGCATATAAACAACAGGCAACACAGAGCTAACAAAAGTACTCTTTTTCCTGTGGACACCTATGGGGAGAAACTTCTTACCCCTCAGGCAAAATTCTAATAAGTGAGAGCACCCTCTGCTGGGATCCCTCTCTTGTCCTTGTCCTCACAGAACAGTGCCTTTTTCCTTTCTGATATATACTGTATTTACAGAAAAATTCTCTTTGTCACTATTTCCTAAAGCAATCAATTATTTATTCCCAAACTTTTTCCCCTATTCTCTCTTGCATTTTATATGATGATAAGATACCTGTCGTCTGTGACAGCTTCTTACTGTGAGAAAAGAAAATGAAGGTGAATGAGGGACAGACTGGCCTCCAGAAAACAGAACTCTGCCTTTGAAGAGAAAAAAAATACCTCACCCATTTGCCATATCCTTTCTTCTCTGGTGATAGAACCTTTCATCCACATGTTCTTGGCTCCTGAGGAATCTCAACCTTTACCATGACCAAGGGACAAATAATGTACTCATCCAAATGACCACTTGCAACTCATATGAGAGGTTAATTCTCCACTTCTCTTGACATTTTAAGCCACCGTGCTACCTTACTGTTGTATTATTTTGTTTTGACTGACTTCTCCATATGCCCCAGGTTTACAAAACACTGTGGAGCATTTGTACCTCTCCAGAGCCTCCTTCTTTAAAAAAAACCTCCTACCCAGTCATACAAGGCATGGAAAACCAATGTTTAACTGGGTCAACAACTTGCAAATTTATTCAGTGATGCCGACAAAGAGAAAATGACAAATGACATGAGTAAGTCCTGACTAATTTCCAGTCAAATCAATGTTATCGAACACATCAGGAGAACAGTGTCATTTATACCCCTTTTTTTTCTTTACAATTGTGGACAGCTGGTAGAGGTATTGCATGTTTAGGTCATGTGCCCCTCACAAACCATGTGAAACTGACCATGACAGGAGGCTGCAAGGTCTGGTCCCCGCTGCCTGGTCCTGAAGTGGTCCACTATGTAGAAAAAGGGTGTGTTCCATATTCAGGCCAGGAGGTATGGTATGTTTCATGAGACTCTCATCCAGAGACAATCAAGAATCTACCCCAAAGTAAATATACATTGTGTGAAGTCCTCTCCATGCCTTGGCTGTATTCTGGATCTGTGCTGCCAGGACTAAGAAACAACTGCAGGGAGTACGGGTAGCACACTGGCTCTGGGTTTGTAGGCAGAAATGCCTGACCTCTGGCAGATCTCTTGAGATATCCTGGTTCCCAGATCCCAAATGCTTTGCTTGTTCCAAGAGGAACAGGGGCGGGCAAGAGATAAATATACACTTAATGCCTTCCTGATGGAACTGTCTGTAGAAAATTCCTCGAGGGAGTTTCCTGTCCTTTTTTGCTAGTTGTTGTGAGTAGGGAATGAATTGACCCATTGGTAGAGTTATTAGAAATTTTTTTCAACCAGAAAAATTAAATGAATACCATAAAGCTATTTATGGGCTGTCCCACCATCTTAAAATAATATTGCAAATAAAAGAGTTATTAAAATAACAGTGAGCCAGAAAGGGAATGAAATTGAACAAACAGCATTGACTATGAACAGCAGTGGGTCTCAGACAAGGCTGAAACTTTTCTCTCAAGGTGCAGCAGATACAGAGTATTAGTTTGCTTCCATTTAATGCTTTTTCCAGTACTAAGGGAAAAAAATCACAAGCCTTCTCCTGACACATCTGAGTCCAGCATATGCCCCAATACTGGCCTGCTCAGTGATAGCTTCTAGGAGAGCTATAACTATTGTACTTTTGAAACAGGAATTCTGCCTTGCTCCCCCAGCACAGATGCAAACACATCAGATATTAAACCTGGGAGGATAATGCTGATGCCCTGCATTGCAGGCTTCCTTTGATGGCTCCAGGGGATATAGAGGTATTTGGCTGTTTCCTCTCCAGAGGCATCTGGTTTAGTCAGGTGGTTCACAGTGCACATGGTCACATTTATTGTTTGATTCATTCTCCATTGTGCTTCTTCCCCCTCCCCAACATTTTATCTGTCCTGGCCCTTCCAAAGGACTTTTACACAGAACTGAAATATTTGTTTATTTCTGGCATTTCCATCTGGTGTTAAGAGGATGAGAAGCAGGCTCATGTCACTGACACTCCCTGACCGTCAGAAGGACTTACATCTCACAGATCTGGGGTTTTATGTGTCTCCCCACCTCTAATGTGTTATCAAACACAAGTGCTATGAGATCCTGTGCAAGTCATGGTAAATATTCACTTGTAAAGGCACCATTTCTTTCACCAAGGTCCAGCATTTTACAAATCACATACATCCATTGTCACAAAACATTCTGCAGACCCTAGAATGCTATAAATGAAAAAATAAAGCAGAACTAAATCCTAAAACATGTTTTAGTTCTCAGAAAAGCCCTACTTCTTAAGTGGCTGAGCTAAACAGAGCCATGGACAGGTTATAATTTTAGGTTGTCTGATAGCTATTTTTTTTCACTCCTATCTAATGGTCTTTCTGTCACCTGCTTTACAGAATCACAAAATTGCCAAATTGCTGGGGTTGGAAAGGATCTCTGGAGATCATCCTGTTCAAACCCCTGCCAAGTCAGGGTGATTTAGAGCAGGTTACACAGAAATGTATCCAGGTAGGTTTTGAGTGTCTGTAGAGATGGAGAGTCCACGACCTGTCTGGGCAGCCTGTTCTGGTGCTCTGCCAGCCTCAATATAAAGAAGTTCTAACTCATTTTGAGGTGAAACTTCTTGTGTTTTCGTTTATAGCCACTGCTCCTCATCCTGTCACTGGGCACCACCAAAAGGAGCCTGGTACCATTGTCTTAACACCCACCTTTGAGATATTTATAAGCATTAATGAGAACTCCTCTCAGTCTTCTCTTCTCTAGACTAAACAGGCCCAGTCTCTTCCCATAAGAGAGAGGCTCCAGGCCCCTAATCATCTTTGTGGCTTCTGCTGGACCTTCTCCAGTAGCTCCTTGCCTTTAGTATTGTGTTAGATAAATCTCTATTTCATATCCTATGCAAAATAATCTGAAGTATTTCTGTATTGTTTTTTCTTCCACCTTCAGTAGTGCCAGGTAATGGCTAAAAGACCTTCAGAGTCCCCAGTTTAGGCCCAAACGTAATTGAAGCCTTGATTGCAACTAAATGTCACCTGTGCAGGCCCCAAGGAAGTACATTCTCCAACGACTACACTTACAGGAATCCTTACCTGAGATGGCAGTTGCAGAGGTGTTGGCCAGATGCTTTAAATCCGACACAAATTCTTTCCTGCCGTACATGTAAAACATGATTTTATCAAAGAATGTTTTGGAGATGCACTGGAAATACACTGGAGATCAATTTTGTATCACTGAGCATCTGTTTCTCCAGCCTGCATGGAAGGCACCAAGTTTTAATTCTCAGGTAGGTCAGATGTGGGTTACAAGCAGCACCTGGGGGTCAGAACATTCATAGCCTTCCTCTGTAGGACCACAACATGGTTTTCATGTTTAAATCAAGGACTCCTCCAGATGTGAGCACCTCCCGTCCATACAGATCTTCATCTCACAGAAGTTTGTTTCATATGGCAAGACATCCTTGGCAGTTGGTCAGAATTTACTGGAAAATCTCTGTTATATTGTCTCTGAAAAAGACTATGAAAACACCTTTTTTGTTAAGATTTTAATAGATTAGGATGTCTAAGAATTTTTTTTCTCTAGATAGGTATTCATACAAAATAAATGAAATGTATTGCCTATAATTTTCTATAAATCAATAACTGATGTCCAGGGGGAAGTAAAACACAAAATGAAACTTAGCAGAGTTGGCAGAATCAAGAACACACAGAGTGCCTCCTCTGTGCTACTTTAAAATAGTATTTTGTTAAATACTTAGGGCCCAGATGAATATGGCTCTGTATTGTCTGTGTTTCAGTAGACACCCTCAGATCCTACAGAAGATGGCTTGCAAGGTCCAGCACACCCAAAAATGCTGAGAATGTTTAGAGTTAATACAGAAATGTGAAATGATCCTTTGTCTTAAGCCAGGCTGAGGAAGAGAATGTTGGTTGGTGATAAGCATGCAAGAATATCAGTCCTGGTGGCAAATCACGTCTACCGGTGAGTCACCATGGCTGGGGCTTGTTCCTTCCTGGGGGCATGTCCTTTCTGCCCTTTCTCAGAAAAATCTGAAGCGGACTTAAGCTTCGCTCCTTACAATATTTTCTTCCATTTGCTCAAAAGGTACTTTTTTTTCCACAAACTTTCTGGCAACAAAGAATTCCTCAGAATAGCAGAGGGAAATGTAAGAGAAAAATGGGCCGGCAAGGTTACATCAGCTCTTAAATTCTTCCAAAATTGAATTCACAAAACAATAGTGAGTTAGTTGCCAAGCCGGGGTTCAGAATGACTGTAAATAAAAGGGAATCTATGCTGAAAAGGGATGCTTTGGGGATACGTAGCATTTTTTGGTTGAAATATTAGACTACTGCATAGTAGTACTGTACGGTAATTACATCTACCCTTTCTCTTTACATTTTCTTCCACTAACGGAATGTAGCATATACAAATTTTTGTAAGAGAAAGTGTAAGGGGACATCTCCCTTTGGCTGAGAAAAATCTCAGCTAAGTTAAAGAGATCACAGTTTGATCACCGATTTAATCATTTAACAGTGGACCTTTGTATGTGAAGATGATTGTATAGGAAGGAAAGAAAGGTGTCAGTGGCTTGAGGCTACTGTATAAGTAGAACCACTAGTTGCATTATTAAAAGAAGTTGTGTCTCTAATTTTTTCCTGCGGCATGTAGAACCAAAAGATAACTCTCAAATGTCAAAATGCCAGTGTTAGTAAATGTAGTGCAGGAGACAAAATTCCCAGTGCTACTACAGGTAAAACAAATTTTAAGGAGGATTCTAGCACTTTTGTAATGATGGAATACGACCTTAGGCAATATAAATTCATAATCTCTCAGGACGAATGGCCTTTAAAAATGCAACAGATTACCCAATTCACCACTGAAAGAGGATTTGCTCTGGCATCCTTACAATGCCTGTAATACATACTACAGAACTTCCCATTAACATGATACTGGCATTATCTTGGAATGTTTCATCCAAACCTGATAGACTGTCAATAAAGTAATGATAATAATAACCTCTGCATTAGCCTGGGTGTCTGAATCCCTTTCATTCCTTCTACTTCCTCCTTCCCCCACTGCCTCTCCAGGTAGGGAGTTTACGCAAGCCAGGCAGAGCAGAGCAGCTGGGGAGCTGCCTCGGTCAGGTGCACAGGAATTTTTCCCGCTGTTATTCAACTGTGCACGAAACAGTGTGTCTGGCTCTGCACTCTCATCCCTCTGCTGACTGTGTCCCTCCTGAGGGGGTTGGTGATGATGGTATGGAAGTGGAGAGTATGGAGTGGACGGTATGGAGGGCAGAGCAGATTGTATAGGTCAGAAGTCACAGAATCACAGAATGTGCTAAGTTGGAAGGCACCCACAAGGCTCATCGAATCCAGCTCCTGGCCCTGCACAGCACCATCCCCAAGAGTCACACCATGTGCCTGAGAGCATCGTCCAAATGCTTCTTGAACTCTGTCAGGCTGGTGATGTGACCACTTCTCTGGGGAACACGTTCCAGTGCCCAACCACCCTCTGGGTGAAGAATCTTTTACTAATATCCAACGTAAACCTCCCCTGAAACAACTTCAGGTCATTCCCTTGGGTCCTGTCAGTCGGCACCA
>WEKY01038529.1:186229-214377 GCA_013390045.1 Picathartes gymnocephalus
TTTTTCAATATAGCTTGTTCGTAAGAATAAAATATTAAGTGCCCTAGGCCTACTTTGTGTGTGTGAGTGGGTAGGCCTTTTTTTTCTTTATGTGTTCCCATAATATACAGGAAACAAAGAATTCTGACATTGACCAGCAAAGACATGCAAATTCAGGGAACTTCAAACCCTTCCCCTACAATGCACCTCAGGAAGGAGCAAGCCAAAGTCATTTAGGAAAAATCACACATGGGAAGGGGCCTTGAATTTTTTAAGAGCTTTCTCCACTTATCTTTTACCAGTCATGTTCACCTTATTCCCTGATCACTGATTAGCACGCACCAATGTGCAAAAGCCGATCATGGAGACAGTGCACACAGTGTAAAACCTTTGGACTAAATTTGCCATCTTTGTATAAAAATATCCACCAACGCACCCACACTAAAATCACATATTTTAACATTTTGCCCACTTATTTTTTCCCACTTTATTTCCCCACTAGAGGAAGTACCAGCAATGAAAGGTTAAAATTTCAACATGTCTCTACCCACCTTGTTTCCTTGTTCAAGCTCTGGCTTGACGTTGGCTCATTTTGGCAATGTGTGGGGTCAGAATCTGAACTGGTATAGACAATCTGGGGAGGAAAAGATTAGTACAGATATAGCAAAAGAGTGAACATGATAATTCAAAATGACAAAAATGGGCATGAAGTTGCACTGCTCCAACTTTGAAACATTTGACACGAATGTTAAAAGGAGATATTTCCATGGTATCTGCATTTAGGAGAGTTATCTCCATGAATATTTCCAACCTTATTTAGTATATTTTTCATAGCAGAATGACATTATTCCCTTTGGGCCCTGTGTCTTTAATGCAGCATTGAAGGCAGAGGTAAAAGACTAAGAATCCCCTTAACAAAAGTAACTTTACATAGAGATGGCAAGAAGCAAATCATCACCAACAAGCATGTAGGTAAAACAGGATACATTTTTAACACTTTTATTTTATTTATTTACCAATGCAGTGTATTTTTTTAAAGAATTTCTCTACTGTGTCTGTAAAACAGTCTCAGAAAAATAAAATCTTAAACCGAGAAAAATCAGCTCATAGGAGCAGAGAACTAGAAAAGATGTCTTTGGTCACTAAACCTTATCCCCTGTGATAATCATAATCAATTATTGTAATGTAGTTCCGTTTCAGAAATTGATCCCTATTAAATAGGTTCCCTATTAAAAGAAATTAGATATGGTTTATAACTTTGGACAGAAGATATGTGTGTGTGTATGTGTGTGTGTGTGTGTGTGTATACACTCATATTTATGATAATGTCATCCTTCAGGTGTAATATCTATTTTTTCTTGCTTGACATTTACCCCCCCCGATGTTTTTACAGGGAACAATTAGCTGCCCTTTCAGTCTAGACTACAGAGGTGATGCTTTCCTGTGGCCCCTTAGCCAGATGGGTTCTTGTTTCCCTGCATGCCTTGTAGCCTTTCAGTGCCCCTCTCTCAGGAGTCAGGTCCTGGACACCCAGAACTGCTTGCTGAACATAGAAGAGGGCCCTTATAGTGTTGCTGACACTGCTGTGCCTCTGTGGAATCTATTATCCATGTAGGGATTATGGCTACCATCTCCATCTCTACCACCTTAGAGCCACAGCAGGACCAACAAGAACTTCTTAGTCTTTCCAATGCCATTTCTAGCTGAAAAGCAAATGTTTGTGCAATGTTGACCTCCAAGCATTCAATTCTGCACTTCCAGTGTGGTTCAGTTCTTCTAGCTCTTTCTTCATTTATGATGTCTCACAGATTTTTGTGACCAGCAATTTTAATTTTTTTTTTAGTGCAGTCCTACTTTTTGCACCACAGTTTCAAAATGAAGCTCACAAATAAAGGCTAGGTCCTAGTAACCTTGTAAGCCCACACCCTGGCAACAGGTAACCTCATTCCAGGACTGAATGTCCCTTTTCAACACAATCAGTTGACATCTCCCTTTAGTTAGTTTCTTATCCACGTTATACTTTTTGAACTAATTCCCATCTTCTTCATCTTAACTAATAATTTCCCATGTGGCACCTTATTACCTACTTTTCACAAGTCCATAGAGATGAGACCTACTGCATTTCTTTAGTCAAGAAAATCTGTTATCTCAGAGAAGAAAGCTATCCAGTTACTCTGCCACAATCAGCCTTTGGCAAACTCACCTTGCAACCTGCCCCATCTTTCATTTACCTCAGTGCCTTTCTCCTAGAGGATTGCATACTGTTGAGATTATATTAAAATAGGGCATATAGCGCTTTCTTCCCTTTGTTAAAGTGGGTGTTATGAGCACTATATTTGCCTTTCTTCCATTTTAAGGCATATGAGGGTGTAAGGTAATACTTTCTTTGACAGATGGTGTGGGCAAGGAGCACACTGACGACTACCCCCTCTCAGCTGATGGACAGTAACATCTTAGCAGGAACTAGTTTACCTATTGCAATTTTCTTAAAGTAGCCCTGGGAGGTCCCTTAAAACATAAGACCTGTGTAAATACCCACTGGATGGACAAGCTGAGAGCAAACCAGGGAATACCTTCTGGAAAGCCTAGAAAGAGAGCCTCATCTGAAGTTTGTGGGCTAGTAATAAAGCCAAGCCCTCAGAAGGGGTAAGTTTGACCTTATAGTGTCACGATGAATATATTTGAGGCAGTGTGGAAACACCACCTGCTCACACAAAGAAATTCAAAGCCAGTCTGTCCTAAATCTTGCCACTGTGTTTGGTTATTGCATATATGTCCCCCAGCACAGCATGATCTTATGTATTATATATATTGCAATTAGACAAAATGGTGTGACTTAGGAATGAAGTGGCAGCCTTAATTGCTGTTTTCATTTGTTAGGAAAGCTGTAACTTGAACACCGAGGGTAACTTTAATTCTGGCAAGCCAGTTCAGTCAGAAAGGAGAGAAAGTAGAAGGGAACAAGGTGCCTCCTCATTAATGCACTCCGGAGATTTTCAGGTTTCCCTGTTGAAGGTTCATTGGTGGGAAAAGACCTTGATGAGGAGAGCCCAGCCTGTTGGCAGGACCCACAGTCCCATGCTCCTCCTTGTACCTACCAGCTCAGCAGAGAGCTTACTGCAAACAGAACCAAACCAAACACAGGGCTTGGAAGACTCCTGTCCCAGAACCTTGACTGGGAAGGGCACCAAATGATGATGCATATGCCTGACGCCCAAAGTCTTTTGTGACAGTTGCTTCCATGAAGGAAAATAAAAAGGGTGCAAATTATAGGCAATGGCAGCAAGAGTCAAAGAAAAAGGATACAAAAGAGAGGTTTTGTTAGGTTTAGGAAGGGCACAGAGCATCTTCCCTGTGGATCAAGAATGAACTCAAACAGACATACGGCTGTTGTGTTACACTTGGTCTTGGCTCTGGAGGAACACACTTATGGAATATTCTGTTCCTTAAGGGTCTGCAGGTAAGTAACTGCCAAAGCCTTTGGGCTTGTCTCGGTCCTCGAACTAACTGAAGTTTGCTTGTGTAAAGATGGAGTTGAGGCCCTGGGACATAGACCCCTCTTAATCTGGTGACTGGTACTGAAACTGTTTTCTCAGAGTCCCTCACAGTAAATATTCTTCTAAAAACTCTGCATAACATGTAAACAAAGTAGAAAAAAATCAAGTCTGTAGTGAGCATTTTCTCTGCAGGAATGATGCCCATGAAATGATGAAACTCTTCATTCATTTGAGCTCATTTAACTACGTGACATATATTTCTTCTTACAGGGCAGCTTTGGTAAAACTGTAGCAGTGTCACAGCACATGCACGTTAGACATTAGCTGCAATTGACTGAATGTTGCCATTTAACAAAGAGGAGAATAAGCTTCAGATTAAAAAAAAAAAAGATTTAATGGGATTAGAAAGAGCTACAGATAGTCTTTGTGATTTTTGCAGTTGCACACTGTGTCAAGAGTTTGGTAATTTATAAAACTTCTTGATAGAAATATATGAATATACCAGTCAAAGTAATAATTAATTCCCTTGAGGAAATGCTCATTAAAAAAAAAAACTGTAACAAAAAAGAAAATTCTAAGAAGCTAGATGATCACAATGCAAGCTATCTGCCAATTAAGCCTTCATGGAGCTGGGAAAGGAAAATGAAGGCAACAATATAGCTTTCTGACTGGGGATTTGATCTTCCAGATAACCTCCGAATTGCAATGTTTTACTTACTCAAAGCTCTGCTGAAATACATCCTACCTGATTATGCCATAATACCAAATATTTATCCTCACATGTAAGGAATTATTCCATTACTCATAAATGCAGTTAGTTATGAATGGTAGACAATAGTGAATCTGGAAGGAAATACAGAATTTAATTTTTTTTTTTTATGTTATCCTATATCCCAAGAATATCTTTCTTTTTTTTTTTTTCTGAAAAGACAGGACTACCCACACTAGGGTATTTTCCATGGTACTTCATCTATGTATCATTAAACATTTGTAGGACTGGAAAGGAAGGTGTATTATCTGAAGACCCATGTTGAGCATGGCAAGACTATAATAAAAGACCAAACTAAATAGTTTGGTGAGGCATTTCAAAACATTCACTACTATCCACTGTGAATGGCCAAACACCAGCAGCTCTGCCTGCAGAGAGCAGGGGTCTCCATGACACTGCCCAGAAATGCCTGGGTCCCCAGTGGTGTGTGGGTCACCTCCAGCATCCATATCCACTGCTGCAATTTGTGCTGCTGCAAAGTACAGGGTAAATTCCATGAAATGAGGGATCTTGTGCTAAAAATGGTGTGTTGGGAGAACTCCTATAATGTCCAGCTGGTTCATATTTTCTGTGTATTTGTAAAAAATTAGATCAAATAGTATTTTTTTTTAGAGAAAGTGAAATTTTTACAAATGCTTCCCAGACATAGGTTAATACAACTTAAAAGCTTTCCTACAATAGAATCCAATTTTGCAACCTTCACTCACATTGAATAATACCTCTTCACACGTGTTCCCCTGATGTCTAATGGCTGTGACTCACAAGTCCCAGTGAATCACGTTGGGGTAAGGAAGAAGGTTGCCCCCAATTGCCCTGCCCCTCTCCTCGCCTGGAGGAAACCTCAGAAGCAGCAAAATGCTTGTGTTCACCCTCCCTCAGATGTTGCAGTTCATTCTCCAATTTACTCATTTGAAGTGCTGTTGATTGAAATTTACCTTAACCTGCTGGGATGCAACTTGTGATTCAGTGGAGACGGGTAAGGGGCTGGCGAGGCGGCAGAGCAGAGCTTCTGCCATCACTTAGTCCAGTACAAATTGAAGTCAAGACAGGCAGAGCGATATCGAAGCGGCCTGGGCACAGTGAGAACCAGTGGCCCTTGGCTATTAAATACGTGTGTATGAAAATGCACAGAAGCAAACACTGCAAATATCCTGCCAACACTGTGGACACTTTCAGATCACAGAGCAGAAATGCACAGGTTAAGTCAGCCAAGTGCAGAGGAAAGCTGTTTTTTCACCCATTTGTTTTTAACTGTGCTACCTATCTTTGGAATCATCTGGATATTGCTGAAGATAAAACTTTACTTAGCCTGTACAGATTATTTCAAGGCCACAACAGCACCTTTCCCAGAGGCTCTGAAGTCTGTGGAAGCCCCTAAGGTGCAGTGGTCCATGCCCTATCCTACTACCTCACACACACAAGGCACAGGGATGTTCCCAAGTATGCTGACTTTGGGCATGTTCAAGTTGGATGGAAAATTCTAATTACTAAGTGTCAGGAACTGAGGTTTTCCTTATGTATGGGATGACTTTGCCATTTTTTTGGTAGCCACATAGGAATTGACGACATTTTGTTCCTCATATTTATTTATCTTTTATATGGAATTATTCTCCCCCTTCAAAAGTAGAGCACAATTTATGACAATGAGAGCTGAGTATGTTACACAGTAATAAAGGTAAGCACTAACAGAATAAAGCTGTCTAAGGGGTGCCATAAATGTATCTCATTAATTTGTATGCAAAATATATTTTGGACTCTGCTCAGAGCTTTGCAGGTGAAGGCTGTGTGGGAGCCAGAAAATATGCATCCTGGGTCCCTGAAGCAGCCTTGGCCTGATCCTGGACTCAGACTGAGACTAACCATCAGTACAACCATTGGAGAGCCCAGTGGCTCTCCTTTATACCACAGATGGCAGCTGGTGCACAAGAAGCATTGCTGGCTGGAAGGAGAGGAAGAGAGAGCTACAAGTTCCAGCCATATTGTAACAACTCAGCAGCATAAATAGGCTCCTCATTAACAGGTGATCCCCTTGGTTTCTTGCTCACTTGCTCATGGCTCAATGCTCTTGAGCTGTTCCAGGCAGCCCTGTAAGGTGCAGCACACCTGGGTGTTGAGGTTCAACACCATCGAGGGGAAGGACACTTTTTGTTAGTGGCTACTAGGATTAAGGTCACTGATGCAATACTACAGTTAATATCTGGCACTAGTTAGGTGTATACCAGTATTTAAAATATCCTTTTACAATAAACCCCCTTAGGTTGACCAAAATATTTGTGACTCCCATTTCTCCTCTGTGGATCTTTGGGTTGACTGAGAGTCCAAAGTGTTAATAACTGCTTCAGAATATCTCATTTACGTCTCTTAGTGGTATACCCACAACATCAATGCTTACACTGTGCTTGAAATTGCATGTATGGGCACTGTGCAGAGGTGAAGCCGGCAGAGATAGGATCCTTCTGCTACTGTTGTCTTTTCACCCTCCCACCCCACCAAAAAAAAAGTAAAGCTGTCTTTTTCCCAAGTTAAAAAAAAAAAAAAAAAGGTGAAAAGTTAATCCTTGTTTATCTTGTGGAATTGCTAATCTTGCTGTGAATAGAAACTACACTCCCCCCCACACACACGTGCACAGTCTGGTCTCAGTCCCACAGAGGAGCTACAGCTAAGCAGCTACAGAGAGTCACTTGAAAGCCAGCTGAAAGTACCCATTGAATTTGTTGAGGATTCCCCAGAGGACACCTTAGCTGTTCTGCTCTTACAGCTCAAGGAGAATTGGTCGTTCCACTGCTACGGTGTCATTCTCCCTTCTCCCCAGACGAGAATGCCTAAGGGTGACTTATGGTTGCTGCTTCCTAACTGGAACAATAGCATTTTTTTCACCTTCTGCTCATGCATCAGCTGACTCACAGACTCAGGCATGATACTGTGGCCCAGGTTGCCTGACATGTGCACATGCACACAAGCACACGCAAAAACTGGCACATTGTAGGAACTTCTGTGTTTGCACTGTGGGATGAGGGCACAGTGAATTTGCGTGTGTACAGCATACTGAAATACAGCACCTTACCATGCTAGAGGAAGCCATGTCACTCCTTTGGTGAAGTCTCTAAATCAAATTCACTAGCACTAAAAAGTTAACTTAAAAACAAGAGTAGCACAGGTTGAAATGATGAATGGTCTGTAGCATGTCAAGGAACTCAAGTATGTCCCTAACCTGGAAATGATAAGTCAGTTAAACATGTGTCTTGTGATGTGAAAAGATTTTCACCCTGAGGAGATGCATGAATCATGCCAGAAAATGCTGTAGTCCAGTTCTCACTGTACATAAGTTATTTTCATTTAGTTCTTTGCTCCTCTAATGAAGACATCTGAAAAAAAAAAAAAAGAAGAAGAAAATCAAGAAAAACATTAAAATGCATGTTGTGATTTTGTGAAAATATATTAGTCTTATTCTAATTATATACATATTATGTAATGAATATTTGAGAATTAAATCCCTAGATCTCAAATATTGACCGTAAAAAATGCCATTATCCAGATTTGCCATTGAGACACTAAGCTATGAAGCAAACTGACCCAAAAGAAAAGATGGAGTTCCAGCAATTTTTCCTGCTGAGTGCAGGACTTTGCATTTCCTCTCCAGTGGAGGTGCATCTTAATCTAAAATCACACAGAAGCACAACACCTCCTGCCATTCTGCTGGAAGAGGTTCAGATATTTTCGTTGTTCATACAGAATGAGTCAGACCCACATACTGTTTTTACTGACAAACTCAGAGATAAGCAAGTAGGCTGATATTAATTTGTGAATTATAGTCACTTTAGGACTTTAGGCAGTATTATGGTAAATACAGCAGTTTTCATATTGTAAATGCACTCTAATAGTTAGAATTATTTAATTTCAAAAGAACTGATACAGCTGAAGGGTTAAAAATAATAAGCAATGGATGAGCAGCAGCCTGATGAATCCAAGCAAAAGGAGAGGAAAAGTGCAGAAATGGCATTCTTCTGTAGGTGTTTCTTCTGGGGAATTATCTCTAGTCATCGCCTAGTCATGAGACAAGCTTTTGCCATAATTACAAACCCAGGTCACTGTGGCTGGGCATAGTCCAGGGAGAAGGGCACTGGAAACAATGGCTAAAAATTATGGGGGGAAAAAAAAAGTGCTGAATGACAAAAAGAAGGTATGTTCATGAAAAATATTGGGGAAGCAGCTCCTTCAGGATCAGGAACAACAGCTCTGGAAATATAAATTATGTGCCAGTTCCCATATTATCAAAATCAGAGTGCCTAAAATGTAGTTTTATTACAGGAAAATCTGACTATATACACAGACACTGACAAAATTCCCCGGTGCAGAATCCCTTATGCCTGGTTTCTGGCAGCAAACCTGCTTGGAGCCCTGAGTGGGAACCCAGCTGCTTTTCCTCCTCTTTGTCAGATGGGGTGAGAGCCACTCCTGCACTGTCCCCACTCTCTGACAAAGGCAGCACCCTCCAGGTTATCCAGGCATCTCTCTTCACACATGCTCATGAAAGAAAGGTGTTGGGTTCTCCGGCCGCCCGTGCTGCCGCGGGTCAGGTTGGCAAGCCGGCCTCATCCCCCAGGGCACTCTGAGCCCAGCCCCTGCCGGTGGCCTCCCCCCGCAGCTCCGGAGGAGCTCAGGCACGCCTACTGCAGCAAGGAGGCGGGAGGGCATTGCTGCTGGTGACCCTGCTGGATGCCGAGGGCAGGTGCTGTGCTGCCTTGCCGCCTGTCACTGCTCACAGGCGCCACGGAGCTGTAGCAAGGCCGGAGGGCACCCCTGCTGCTGCTGCTGCTGCTGCTGCTGCTGCTGCTGGCCCCTCACTCCACTGCTGCTCGTCACTGTCCATCACATTCCCACCTTCTCTCCTTCTCCCCTGGTGTTACCTCCCAGGTTACATTTCCATACCCTTGTACTTCCTGCCTTTACTCTGCTCCACCTTCCTTTATCCACTGAGGACCCAGGACCCTGCTCAGCAGAGATCCTGGTGAATTTGTAGCTCTCCTGCTCTAGTGCTTACCCAGGGCAACTTGGAGCTGTAGCTGCTGCTCCAGGCGCCACCTCAGCCACCCATTCCACTGGCTGATTTATTTCCCACTTACCTCTGGTGTCACCCTGCCAAGCTCACTTTGTTCCTAGAAACATCTGGAGGATATAGGAAGCCATCCATGGGAACATTAGCAACCTGGCAGCTTAGTGTAAAAGGAATGATGGCCCCACTCCTTAAATCTTTGAACAATGAAGGGGAGAGAGAAGAAAAAAAACAACCAAAACCACTTACAGTGATACAGTTCTATCCTTTTCCTAGTGGCTAAGGGAAAATTTGCCTAAATTTTTACAGTGGTATGTTGTAACAGAACAAGAGGTAATGACTCTACACTGAAAAAAGTAGGTTTAGATGAGATGTGAGGAAGAAATTCTTTACTGTGAGGGTGGTGAGGCACTGGAACAGATTGCCCAGAGAAGTTGTGGATACCCCATCCCTGGACGTGTTCAAGGCCAGGTTGGATGAAGCTTTGAGCAACTGAGTTTAGTGGAAGGTGTCCCTGCCTATAGCAGTGGGGTTGGAGCTATATTATTTTTAAGGCTCCTTCCAACCCAAGCCATTTTATGATTAGCTGCCAGGGCACACTTTTATGTCTGATTCAGGATGTTTGTCATTTCCAAGAAGCCTATCCTGCTGCCCCAACCCTCAATGCAGCATAGGAAGTAGAATGGGAGTTTAGCTGGGATGAAGTAGGGACTGACAGCAGTTATAAGAAGCAAGACACTGCTGCACTGGAACAAGTAAATAATATGTGTAGATTGATGGACTGGTGAATTGGCTGGATTAGGTGATGCCAAGGTCATGCACCCTGGATGCAAAGGAGTCCTGGATTTTCATCCTGTCAGGATTCCCTGATGATGGACTAACTTCCTTTGTGCCCTTGCTCACACATTTCTGGCGCTGAATCAGTGAAATGAATGTCACAAAGTGGTCTTTTTTCTGTAGTGTGTTATGACAGGATATGTCACAGCAAGGGTTATCAAGCCTGGAGATCATCCATGAAGTCTGTTTCCACAGCCTCTCCCAATAATAATGGTTTCTGAGTAGATCAGTCCAAAAGATGCTGCAACAATACTTGAGATCAATTTCCCAGAACAGGCTTGCCCATTGTTAGTAAGACAGAAGACCCTTTAACACATATGTTCCCTTCTGCCTACTGTGTTTGGGACTACCTGGACCTTCACCACAGTGACAAGACACTGACCAGCCTCACAGACTCCAAGATAAACATGAAGCTCATACTACCTGCTGGGATGGTGTTACAAGAGTGAAATGCACAAAATGCAGATGGGTCTGGCAAATAATTTGTGTTATTTATTCACGAGGGTAGGGGATTACATGTACTGCTTGGAGCAGACCGTGCCATCTCACATGTACTAGGTATTGGCTGGCATGTAAAAGTGGGATAGTGGTAACTAGGTGTCTGGGCTGCCTGTGGAAGAACAGATCAAAAGTTTTCATGGATTTGCAGTTCAGCCTATAATGCTAACATCCCAATCACATGCTGAAGGTGTGAACATTGCTTGTGTGACATAGGTTACATGAAGTTCCATGTGTGCCACCTAACACTGGTTTTGCAGTGCACAACCAGAAAGCAGAATGCCACAGCATTAAAGGCCCTCTGATCCTGACTGCACAGCTACTCCACTGCTCCATGTGAGCTGCAACACTTGCTTCTGGTTGGTATTTATTCTTCCTGACCCCATCCTTTTCAATGTGGAAGAACAAAAGAGCCCCAATTTGGTTTGATGTTTTCCTTCCTTCTGGTTATTTCTTTGCCAAGGCAGAAGTAATGGTTTGGAGTGATGAAGCTGGGTCTCTTTCCCTTTCCTTTTTCTTCTTTCATGTCTTGCTTCTCAAGTATCTTGCATAAAAGGTGGCACTGTCATCAACTACACATATTCCTCTAAAAAGTCAGGTGGAAATGCGGCTGCTGGTCTGGTGGCTCTCCCACTCACCAGCATTAGCCAAAATCTGGGGGCTTGCCCTCCCTTTCGCAGAGGGCCTTGCATAGCATTAAGAGACATTCCTTCCCAAATGTTTCTCTCTTTTTGTTAAACTTTCTTTCCCTCACTGAGCACACTAGAACCATTAATTCCAAGGGTTCAAAATCCTTTGGAGACAATTTAAAAGTCAATCAACTTAAGGTTTATAAAATCTTGGATTTAAGAAACTCACTCAGAGATGAGCTACAAATTCAGCATCTAAAATGAGAAACCTTAGATTATCCCTTGCCTTAGATTAACTTGAGAGGCATATGGCTTGAAAGGTAATGAAACAAATGGGGAACTGATCTAAAAATAAGTTTTCAAACCTGAGCTTGCTAGTTAAAAGGTATTCGTAGGTTCTTTTTCATTGTTTCTTTAAAGTTCGGCATACCTGAAATTAGGATGAGCTACATTTGGATTTGGTTTTGACTGGTTCTTGCTGCTGAGGTAATTTAATGAAAAAAATAGTGTACCATATAGATATATTTACTCTCCAGCTACAAGGACAGGAAATAGGCATTTGAATGCTCTTTCTTAAGCATGCCAGTATTGAAAATATTATGCAAGAAGGATGAGGACTGCTAGATGTTGTGATTGTGATTGCTAAGGTATTTTAGGGGGAAATCCTATTTTCAATTGTAATTTCTAATCCATATCACTCCAAATAAATACTGGGCTGAAATCATATTTTATCAATTTTGGAAAGTTTCCAATGACATTGTAAACCTGCAGCTGCTACCGAGGGTAGAAAACCTATGCAGATTTGCAGATTTGAACTTATTTGTGCATATTTTCTGATTATTGCTTGTTTCTTTGAAGCTCTGCTATCGCTTGGTTTTGAGCTGCGCTAGGATTTTCACAGAGGAAGGTGTCTCTGTGTTAGGAATGTGCTTTTTCCTGTTATTATAGGAACTGGGGTTAATGGCTGTGGATGAAGGGAGGGAAGCTGAAACAGTTTTTGAGTCAGGGCCTGGCCAAGCAAGGAAACTGGAGCTGTGAGTCAGATGGGAGGAGACTAGGGCTGGCTGGACTCAGAAACTGCATTAGGAATCATCGGAGAGGGAAGGTGAGATCACAGGGCATGCTAGGCTGTCTGGTACATGTCCATCATCACAACTGGGAGGGGTTTGGGGTGATGGTGACATGGGCCCAAGCACTCCAGAGCTGCTATATAGCAGAGTTACCTTCTTCTACTATACACCTTGGTATGGTCTTCCACCACACCACCTCAGTATTTCCTGTTTTCTTCATCAAGCCCTTGCCTCATTCACTGCACAGAGTGGATGCTATTCACCTGCTTCATTCTCATTATTCACTGTAATGGCCCTACCTCCTATTTACTGCTCACTATTCAAACCCTGTTCCAAAGATAGAATAATTAATTTCCTCATGGGCTGTTCCTCATGGGCTCTCATCATTACAGTACTTCATAAATGGTAATTCATTCATTTTCACAACACTCATGCAAGAGGTAAGTTGGTGTTATTCCCATTTTTCAAAAGGGGAACTGAGGCAACAAGGCTTTAAATAAGGCCAGCATTCACAGTAATTCTAGATGCTCAAGCTAAGTCACCACAGCCCGGGTTGTCAGAGAGCTCAGCATTGTGCAGCCACATGTATTGTCAGTGCACATCTCAGACAGAGTCACAAGTGGCACTTGGGAAGGGAGACTTCTGGAGTGCCAAGGCAAATGTTCTCCAAACATAGAAAGTAACCATAAATTAACAGCCTGGTCTTGGTGTTTCCACAGCATTGCAGGTGAGGAAAAGGCAAGGACAGACCCTTCTGTGTAGGACATTCAAATTTATCATCTGGGAAGCCCTCCCTTCTCTTCCTCATGCTTATTCCTAATTGCTCCAGCCTTGCAATACATCATCTGTTCATCTTTCTCTGCTGCTTTTCCTAACTGATTCTCAGATAAGTCCATCCACATCATACTGCAGAAAAACAAAAAGGGTAGGACAAGTTAGGGCTAATTTTAATTGTTCCTACACTTCGAGAGCTTTATTGTGTGATGCTTATCTTTGAAAGGTTTCTCATGTACTATCCTATAGCTTTCTCTAAAAAGGCAATTTGAAAACCCCACAGAAGTCCCATCAGGGTGGCTTAGCTGCAGGACTGAAATCTTCAGACTTACAGGGCTGACTTCAGCCACTCAAGGTAGCAGAAGGTGGCTGATGCTATCCTGGCTGCACACCAGCACTTAAGAGGAATGAGCCATTCACTTTGCGAGTGATTTCTTGGGTGCATAAGGGATAACCTCAGATGACTGGAGTCCATCCCAGCTCCTGGACACAAGCCGCCAGTGGCCTATTCTGTTGACTTTCCAACCCTCCAGCCGTGGTCCTTGTACCTCCTCCCCTCACCACCAGGCTTTTCTCACTGGATTTCTCACATGCAGCTCCCTTTTTGGCCACCTCAGATCCAGTCCCAGTTTCTCACCCCTTGCTCCTCATCCTGCTTTCAATCTTCTACCATCCCATAAGACAGTAAGTCACCAAGCTTCTCCCCTGGACCCCTTTCTTGAGCTCCCTTTCTTTCTGCACACATGCTTCTTGCTAAGCCAGGATGACAGTGTTCTTTCCACGCTCTCAAATCATTGACATGTAATCCCAGATTTCTGCCTCCACTTCCCTGCAGTCCTGCATCCCATGCCTGAACACATGCAACCACAGAATTAAGGAGCAGCAATAAGAGGGCAAGTTTGCTCAGAGCCTGCAGCTTGGGAGCTAGAGTGTGCTTGGTACAGAGAGAGATTTTGGAGGACATTGCTGCCAAATTCCTGAGAACATCTACTGAACCTGAGCAAAGACTAAGCATTTAGCCAAAGTCAGTCTGTTTTCACATTCTCGACACCAGACAGGTCCTCTTCTATGCCAAATGTAATGTCCATGCTCTAAGGGATGGGTATATTAGAGTTAATCGATTGCATGATCGCAAGGACTCCTTTTTTTGATGTGGGCAAAATAATATAATTTCTATAATCTTGTTCTTGGAAATTGCTGAGCTGTTTTTCACTAAAATTTTAGAACAACAAATAAATCAAAGTGAGGCATTCATCCAGCAAGGGGAATTTTACTTGAACACTGAAAAGTCTGGCACAGTTATTTGCAACTGAAAAAAGGGTTTTATAATGGGAAGTGTCAAGCATTAAGTATAGGTGGCACTTCCAACTCCACCTATAATACAGATTGGATTAGATGCCTGGTTCCATTCCTAGGGCCTTCTGGATTAAATCAACAGTGGACTAGGAAGAAGTTCTTACTTTCCTTAGGCTAATGTGTTTTCATGGCATTTTTTTGTCCTTAAAAGAAAGAAGGAAAAAAAAGTGTCATGTCATTTATCTAGAAGATTTATTTATTTACTGGTATTGGCAAGGAATGCATAATTTGCTGACAATATGGAATGATGATTATGGCAACCAATTTTATGAGAGTCTTATAAAAAGAGAGGCTTAAAAATAAAATGTTAACAATTATAGCTTAAAAATGAGTCAGCTACAGAGAAAATAAGACAAAGGCAAAAAGAAAAAAGAAAAACCTTTCAGAGCAAAATGTTTTATTTCCATTTATTTCCAATGCTTTGCAGATGTGTGTGGGGCAAGTAGGAGGCTAATATATCTCACTTTAGCAGTACTAATTGTTTGCATTATCACAATAATCAAATGCAACCATATTAATCTCTGTGGTTATTAACTTGATTTTTACACATTAAGATTTAGATTTAATCCCCTGGGACCATCTATTAATGCTTTTAAAGTTGAAGGGTTTCAACAGTTTTAAGTTTTTTTCCCCTCTTTTAGCTGCAGGCAGTAAAATTTGAACGTGTGTGGAGTTTTGTATTTTGCATTCCTGTGGGATTTTCAGAGACACTGCTGTCAAGGACCATGAATCATGTTAATACATAGCAACCTCTACAGCTATTAAAATGTCTGCAATAATGTGATTATTTTAAAACGGAAAAACTAATATCATATGTATTACTTAAAGATCAATCCTTTTTTTTTTTTTTTAAGTCAATGGAAAGGGCTGTTTCTGGGAGGGGGGAATGGAAATGTTAGTGGGAGTCACTAAAATGTGAAATGTCTAATCCACTGAGGAAAGAAACTTCAGTTCCTTTTACAAAGCACATCCTTACTGAGCTTATAGGCAATGAAGTGTAAAAATGGCCAAAAAAATCAAGATCAATAAGCATGAAAAGCCATTTTATTTTTGTTTAGCCAAACCGTAGTTACACCGACCTGGAACAGCATCTGGTTTCATGCTCTCATGATCACTGAGTGATGACACCCAAGCAGAAAGCTGGGCATGGAGGTGTTTTTATGAGATGTCAACGTGGAATGTAGTGCTAAGATTTAATAATGACACGAACTGGTTAAAAACTCAGTTTTCAGGGTGGATGTATCAGATACATCATTTAAAACTCACATAAACAAGAAAATATAGTAGAGTGACCCCATGAAAACAAGATAGTGTCTTGAAGTGTATTACACCTCTAGTCTTTAAATATTAACTCCACAGACAGGAACTGCAAGATGCTGGTTTCAATGAAAAAGAAAATTGTTCAACTAATAGTTCAGAAAATAGTACATAGTGATGTAATTTTATTGGAGTTAATTGTGCATATCCATATTGTCTTTCCTCAGTAAAGCCTCTCTTGGTTATCTGATGTGTTGGCCAGGCACCTCTTGATTTCACATCTCCAAGAGAGTGCAAAATCATGAAGATTTCTACAGCCCCTCTGTCATTTCTGTATCTGCCTTCCTCAATGTGCCTTCTCCTCCAAGTAAGTGCTCCAGTACCTCTGGTTGTTCAAGAGTTCAGACGTGTGCTTGAATGAAGAACCACAGAGGGAAAAAACGGTCCGTGTCATGAACAGCAACTGAAAGACACCAGGGGAAGGATGTAAACATATCAGTAGGTGGGAATTCAGATAGTGACGAGTGTTTGAGTGGCATAGGGTGCTAAGCAGATCTGAAATGTGGAATACTGGTCTATCAGTACACAAATGGCCAAACACAATGTGCTATTTTACTGGGTGCTTAGAAGGACACTGTCATGAAAGAAAGGGCTTGAGTGCCCTTTTTCAAGGTCAGGTTGGTTCCTCAGACAAGCATTTTTAGCAAGCTAGCTATTGGCACCACACAAAATAATTTTAGATCATGGAAGATATGAGCTCCATTAGCATTGTTTTAAATTGCACTTTCTGTTTTGTAAAATCAAAAAGGAAATTTCATGGGGAAAAGAAGTCTCGCATTCATGCAACATTAATGTTTAGGGAATAATATGGTGTTTTGCCATGTTAAAAGAATTATTACAAACCCTTCATTGAGAAGCTCTAGAGATCTCATACGTTGGAAAAGAGACTTGATAATTGGATGTGCAGGAGGGGGAGGGAGATGTATGAGGAGGGTGTCACTTTTGGTGACAGCAATGAGCTTTTTTTTTTGTTCTTGTGAAAAAGGACCCCGATCTGGCCAAATTAGAAGCCTTTGAAAAATCTGAGAAGCAGGTAGATGCAGGTTAGAGAGGAGCAAGTAACTGGAGCTCAGGGTAGAATGATTCACTTGTGGCCTCTCTGCTTCCCTGAGCTGAAGGGAGAATACCAGGAGCTCATGCACATGCAGGCAAGAATACCTGGAGGAGGCAAATCAAATGTGTATGTGCCACTTCAGTGAGTCTATCTTTTTACTTTCTTGGTTCTTTTCTATATTACCTGAGCACCCTGGAAATCTTAAATGCTATCAGTAAATATGGGCCAGCTCACATCTTCCAGATCTCCACATAGAGGTGATCTCCTTTCCCAGAGCCACAAAATCTGTGGCAATGTACACCCCCCTCCTGGCTTGGCCAGCCCCCTGCCCTGGGAACAATGGGGCTGAGCTGCCAAGGCACCAGGGTGAGAGGTCATGGCATCCCACCGAGCTGCCAGATTTGGGGGCAGATCCCACGGCCTCTACTGCACTGAGCCAAAAGCAGGTCTTCTCTTGCCCCCTGCAATCCTAGCGGGGAATCTGGGCAAGAGAAGCCTCAGAGGGATTTCTTCTTCAAAAACTCACCTTTCACTCCCTTTTTTTTCTTTTTTTTTTTCTTTCTTCTTTTTTTTTTCTTTTCCACATAGAAAGGGACTGTATGGAAAATTAACTGCACTGGTTTACGGGTCACGTGTGTGAGAGCCTGTGAGCGTTTGTGCACAGGGTCATTGTTGGATTTTACAGCGGTTGCTTTTATCCTTGGAACTGAAGCTGCCACGTAGCTTGAGATACCTGCTTATTTTGTAAAGCTAGATCTCTGGGCAGAAGAACTGAGAGAGTCTCTCAGCTCCACTGAAATATCTTGGACTTGGAGAGCTTAACTGAGCGACAGACGGGAAAAAAAAAAAGAAACAGAAAACATAAACATGTAAATGTGACATCTGTGATTCCACTTTACAGAGTTTTTTACATGTGTGAAAATAGCTTATTGTCTTGCAACAGTGAGAACTTGGGGGTTGAAACTGATGACAGAAATTAAGGGGACTTAAATGGAAAAGCCCAGCTATAGAAATAAATTTAAAAGAAGAAAAAAACTACAATCCCCCCAAAAGGCTATGCCAACATTTTCCTGGATGATAACAGAGATGTGTGCTAAAGAATAGGTGTTGACAGAAAAGAAACACAACCCTTTTATTAAAGAGGTGGGCAGGCAAACATATGAACTGCTGAAATTTCAGCATTTCAGTGTCCTGTGAGTAGAGAACACTGGAACACAAGAAAAACAAGTAGAAAAGATCTTAGGAAATCCTCACCTCCTAAAATTTTCAATCATTTTAGATACCATGTCACTTGAGAAAATAAGCAATTATATATTTATTTATTTATATACATATACATATATATATAAATTACAAAGAAAAAAGAGGACAGGGAGAGGGGGAGGAGGCAAAGACACATTAATGCTTTGACTTCCATTTCAGATATCCCCTGTACTGTGTCATAATAAATCTTGCATCTTGCTGCTCAGCTTAGGGCTCTGCTGCAACATTCCTTGGTCGCTTTGTTTTGGAGCTCTGTTTGTCTTGAATTTGGGGAGCTGCCTAAGCAGCTGTACCACTGTGATATTTCTTCACTATTTCCTAGCAAAGTAAGATCCAAACCCACACTTTTGGGGAGGAGACACTGGGGAAGCACTGCTTTAGGGAGCTGTGACTCCTTGAGCCTGACAGCCTCTTGACACACACTAATATCGGCAGAGTGAATGTGCGTAGTCTCCTCCAAGGTTTGTGATGTGTTTTTGATTTCCTGCCTCTGAAATGCATTTTGGCTAGAAAACAAGCGAGCCATACAATTCCTTTTCTTGCCATGCACATATCAGGAAATTCTTACCCCTGTACTTCGTTCACATTAGATAATTGAGCTGCTGACATTCAGGCAGAGATTTTTGCTCGTTGGCTATTCAGCCGTGTGAACATGAGTAAAAATCATGGTTTTCATGAAGAATGTGAACTCTGTTTGATTTTGTCCTATTTGAGGCTTTGTAAAGGGTGCTAATTTCCACAAACTATGCTTTATTTTTCTTTCTCTTAGCTACTTCTTTCAATGCCTTTATTCTCCAGGGGTCATGTCATTGTCTTCTGAAATCTTCAAAGATCTTGCTTACATGTGAAACGTGGCATTTTATGAAATGCACAATTCCATAAATTTAAACTAATCAAGACACCTTCTGCTTCTGGGGCAGACAGTTAGTTGTGATTGTTTCTGTGTATTTTTCTTTTTCCACTTCATATATGTAAATGGGATGGAAACAGACAACATCAAATTAAGAAAAAGTATTGCTCAGTGATCATCCAGCAGGCCTGAGATTTGAGATATCCTCAAAGACAATCCAAAATTTTCACAGTTTTTACTGTATAACATCCCTCTAAGTTGCTGAAGCCTTTTCTCTGTATTAAAATTGTCTTCTGAATATGCCTTTCTGTTAGGAAAAAAAAAATTGGCTGACCAGAGACAAAAGATTTTAAGATACTAGCCAGAATATTTTCCAGTAATACAAGTTCTTAAGATTAACTCCTTGACTCTGTAGTACGATACAGGCTTTGCCTACAGTCTACAAGCAGACAGGGGACTTTGCAGAGCTACAGGCATCCCCCTGCCTTGCCAGTTCTTGATGGATTTGGAGCTTCCATCAAAAGCAAATATGAATTTGCATTTATGTTGGTTAAGAGTTCTATTTCTCTTGCAAGAGGGGTAGAAAGAGAGGTCACTTTTCATTGAAGATGTGAGTGTTTCCACATGGGTTAAAAAAAAAAATTGACCAGAGGTAGTTTCCCTTGCTTATTTTGAGGCTTAATCACGACAAAGGACTTGTTTCCATTGATACTGGTCAGACTGTTCATCTGCATATTGTCTGATAAATGCTACAGAACATCCTCCAAATGCTTTCTGGAAGACCGGATTTCTTATATGAGACCCCAATTCTCCTCTTTGGTGTATTGTTTACTCCCTGACTTCTCTAGGAGGCACCAGAAATAGCTGACAAGGAAACCTTGAAAACACACTCTGATGCAGGTTCTTTGAGACAGAAAGATACTTTGAAACATACAGTTGATCGCAGCAATGTGCTTTAGGGTGTAGAAAGTCACTAAAATGCATTGCAACAATGACCATGATTAATTTCAGTCCTAAAGAGAAATGGTTAATGGATAAAACATGTCACTGACCAACTTTCAAATTCAAAAACTCTGTTTCTAGATTTGTCTCTGTTAAAAAAAAAAAAAAATTAAAAAGACATTTTAGCAAATGATCCTTCTTTTTAACATCCCAAGCCCATGGAATATTGTCTTTATAGATATACTTCAGAGTTCAGCTAAAAGATCATATTGCTTTAAAATGGGCATAGTAAAACCAGGCATGCCTGGAGGAGAATTTGTAAGCACAATTATGTTTGCCGTAGAGTTGCTAGGTCAGTGGGCGGTATACGATGCACCCATCTTTCTAGGAGCAGTAGGATTTCCTGCTGTTTTTTTCAGTAGTGACCTAGAAGGAGGTTAATGATTCCAAAGAATGACTTTTCCCTTAGGGAAAATTTAATCTTCTGACCTTTTTCTCTATCTGTCCATTCCTTTTAAGTCACAGACCCCCTTCATTTAGCTTACATCAAGCTGGTTTATTTTCTTCAAAAACACGGTTGAAGTGATTGCTTTTTCTTTCATTTAACCCTTGAACTGGATTCATTTTCAAACCAAATCATTGCCCAGAATACAGAATTGCTTGTAAGCATTTCTTTTAGATTTCTGTATTTGTCTTAAATGTGATTGTCAACCTTCAGGATCACTTTGACAACTGACTAACTTCGAAAATGCATGCCTTTAATGTACTCTTGCAATCATCTCCAAGAGTTGCTTTAGAAAAAGAACATGACAGGAATAAAGCAGCTATAGGAATTTTTTTTTTTTTCCTATCAAAATGCTGATGGAACCAGAGGAATACAGAAGAAAATTTCATTTAAAATTAGTTCACCAAGAAGGCCATCGTGCCATTTGGGGGATTAAATTTGAGCACATAAAAACTATCAGCATTTTATAGTCAAACTGTCGGAGTGTTTTGCTTTGTCTGAACTGCACAGGCACTATTGAATCAAATCTGTTGTCAGAATATGGTAAAATAAAATTGTAATTACTTCATTATTCTCAGAGGTGTTGACTCTGGGGTGCAAGGAGTTCTGGAGGGTAACTGGAAACAGAAACCACCTTGTGCTTGAAGCTGTCAACTTCCTTTTACTCTGCAGCAGACACTGTTTTTGTCTTTATTGCATTACACGCAGCTATTGCCAACATAATAATTCATGAATATTCCTTCATTTTCAGAATTATAATTAATGCTGGTTTTTGACATTATGACAAAGCAGGGCGGCTCGGCAGCAGAAACATTCAGCCCTAAGAACAAAGGAATTGCCATATTGGAGCAGACCAGTGGTCTATCTAGCCGGGTATCTCTCTGCCTCTCACACCGGCCAATGCCTGAGGCTACTGAGCAAGGCATAACCCCCTCCTAATGCACCTAATTGCAGTACTATACCACAGAGGGAAATTTCTTTTCGACCCCAGCTGGTGATCAGCTTATGCCCTGAAGTATGAGGATTGATAGCCCTTATAATTTTTATTCTAGCTAGTGTGGCTGCAGATGCTATACTTAATCAAATAAATGTCTAATACTTTGATAAAGCTAAGTAAGGGCTAAATACTCTGAATCTCTCGGGAAAAATCCCAAGGAAGAAAAAAGTGCTGAGAAATTCCACAAGGAGAATCACATCGAGTTCCCACTGCATTCTGTACTCTCAGGGGAGTACAGTTTGCATGCTTGTGGAGAGGCTGGCAGGGCTGGAAAGGATGTCAAGCAGCACAGTCCTAGGCTTCATAGGGAAGTCAGGCTCCAAGTTTGGCCACTCTTTCCTCCTGCCTCATTCTGTCCCTTACCCTGGACCAAGAGGGCTGTTCAGGCTGAGCCGTGGGAGTTAGACAGACCTATAGCAGCAGCTATTTGGATTTCTGCCTGAAAAAGCAATGGTTTTAGAGGGAAAACCATGTTGCATGGGATAGCTGTTTCTTCCTCTGCAACCTGAGATGCCCTTTCACCAAACCTGCATATCACTGGCCATGTGCTCTTTGTGTGGAGGAGCAGCTGAAGAGTCTCAGGAAGCTGGAGGACATGACAGAGTTAGTCCTCCTCTTTTCATTTCTTTTTGTTTTCATTTTCTAATTTTTACTCCCTCATTGCCCCAAAGCTCTTTTCCTCAATCCAATGCAGAAGCAATAAATCCCACATTTTAACTACATATTCTGATGAAATAAAAGCATCCCCATATATTCAATTAAATGTGCTTCCCAATTATTGTTTGTAAAATGCAAGAAACCAGACAGGAACACCTGAGCTCTTCTGTATCAACTGGAATTTTATGTGGTCCTAAAACTCTTCAAAAGTCTTCTACCTCTTTCTATTTCTAAATTAAGTGTTCTTTTATTTTAAATCTGCCTTCTTGGTCCTTTCCTCTGTTTCATTAATCATGTTTACTGCATTTCTCTATATGTTTCCTTGGTTTGCCGTGTCTGGCTTATAACCCACTGACTAAAATACAACAGAATATCTGGAAATGCAGTTTTACTCATGAAACTGCAAAGTAATATTTTATGTTTAACCATCTTCTTGTTCATACTGAATATCTTCTCTGCTTGTGTATGTTTTCAAAGCTCCTGCAATATCCTGGATAGCATTTTCAGTAAATTTTGCTTAGATTTTTCTGTGCTAATTAATAGCCATCAGTTCTTGAAAATATTTTCCAGCATACACTCCTTGGCATTAGTCTGTTTTATTTTGCATGCCATCATGCCACCGTTTTATCTTATTTCACTGGCTTGCTCCGGAATTTCTTCAAGTTTTGTCTAAATTCATTTAACTTAATAAAGGGCTAAATATCCTGTTAGAGCAATGGGCACAGGTTTTAAATACCAGAAAGCAGGCTGTGACTGTAGTGAAAACAAGTTTTACATTCTTTATTTCAGAAGTTTTTTTTCCAAGCTTTCTAATGAATAAGTTGAACAAAACCATCTTTATTGCCACTATGGATCCCAGGGGCAATTCAGAGTCAACCTCTTTCTCTGCTTCAACTGACCACTGATTCTTCTGCAGTACCTAGAGAGAGGGATGCTATCTAGTCATCCAAATGCAGCTCTGGAACTTGGGTGCTCATGAACTGAAGTCTGGTTCTGACACAGCTTGCTTTTACAAATACAGGTAAGTTACTTCACCTCTAATATAGGAGGTGTAGTAATCATTAAGAAGGTGTAGTAATCTAACAGTGTTTATAAAATGCTTTCAGAGGACAAAATTCTAATTCTAATAGTTCTAAAATTTTGGGGTTTGTTTTCTCTCTTTTATTCGGTACTTACAACATAGATGGATTTTAATTCTGGATCTGCTGTGTTTTTCTTTTCAGAAACCTTACCATAAGATGTTGGAAACACTAAATTACTTGCATCTTCTGGTTCTACTCTATCGACTACTAATTAACTCTTTTCTGTAGTTCTAGGAGGGTTGAGCAAATGTAGGCAGAAGCAGTGCAGATGTTACTTCTTATTTGTGTGCCTAAGCATATTATTTTTACTGATTCTCTGAATAGTTTCCTCATACTAAAGTAAGACTTACTAGTTTATAATTCCCAGGATCATCATTAGCACTTTTTAAAGAGATGATAGGTACAACTTTGGCCACTCCCTCTCCTCTGGTACAGTAGCTGTTTTTAATGATAAATTACATATTTTTGTTAGCAGCTCACTTGCATTGCTCTCCAGCTCCTTCTGAGCTCTTGGATGAATACCATCTGGTCCTCCTGATTGATTGCAGTTTAATTTCTCAGGTTGATCCACCACCTTTTCTGATATTCCTATTTCTGATAGCATCCTACTTTCTACACTTAAAAAGAATAGAGCCTGTGTAGCATTGCATTCTCTTTGTTAAAGAACAGTGGAAAGAATATTTTTAGACTTTTTTTTTAATATATATTTTTTTGTTTGTCTAATGCAACTAGGCAGAAGGAAAAACAAAATGACAGCAGACACAATTTTTGTTTAGAAACATCTCATTATAAAACAAACAAACAAACAAACAAACAAACAAACAAACCTCTAAAGATGTGTCAGAGTTTTTTTTGGGAGATAATACTGTCAGAAGCCCAGAATTTCAAGTTCATTTATGCTTTCTATTAATAGTGAATCATACTTTTCAGTAGACGGCTGTGGAAAAACTGCCAAGGAAGTATATATAACGTTTTGGAGGATTTCAGTGTCATTTGTCATGGCTGAGCAGAAGAATAAAGATATACTTATATTACCTATTGTACTAGAATCTAGAACAGAAAAAGAAATCCGAAGGAGAGCTTCTGCAGTGGAATAGCTCAGTGACAAGCAAGCAAATAGAGAAAAACAAAACAATTACCATACGTACAGGGAAACAGAACAAGGAAGAAAAGTATCATGATTAGTGTCAACTGGTAGAATATTTCTCAACTCTGCATATTTCTCTCGTGCACCTCCCCACTATTCCCACACTCTTATACAAATCTCTCCTCTGCCTGCTTTTATTATTCACAGTGCTCTCTGTCTAATTTACACTGTAAGCTCCTCCTCAGGTAGGGACCTTGTCTTTTCATACGTCCGTAATGTTAAATACATGCCAGTCAAACTATTGAAATTATAATAACTGAGGGTTGTATTTTTTTCCTTTCTTTCTTTTGTTAACAAATGGTAAGTTAAAATCAAAGGTAATAATTAGTTTAAAACAGCCCTCAGAGGCAATCCCAGAAAAAGTGACCTTTTGAGCTACAACTAAACTAACCAATTTTATTGTGTCTTGAGGTCAAGGCTCTTATTTCACATGACTTGAGGGTCTTTATGTGCATGCTACCCTGCAGTAAACGACACAGAAAGTTATGGTCAAGTAGACTTTGCACTCCAGACATCTATTGAGGAATAGCAACAAGATACAATTCAATCTGAGCCAAAAGTAATCCAGAACCAGGCTCAGGAATAAAATGGAAAATTCCTAAAAGATCGGAGATGAGATCAAAATACAACAACAAAAAAACCCCCAAAACCCAGAAGACTGGCTAATGCAAAGCAAGTGCATTGGACTGATTTTGAGTGGGCTGGACCCTACAATTATAACTTCGTCACCACAGTTTGAAATCTATTAAAGGGATTTATGTTTTGCAGCTGACATTTAAAATTAAGGATTTATTGGACTGGGAATGAATATTTCTTCTGCAATTAGTCTTTTGGAGGTCATATTTCACAAACTGTTGTTTTTCTGTTTAATCTACTGTAGCAAGATTTTGCATTGTTAGAAAATTTGAAAAATATAAATGCAGAAACCATTTTATTCATTGTAAATAGGCTTGCATCATGAAATTACAGCTGAGTTGCATCACATAACATTTTCACTAAGTACCTAATATTTCCCATTTGTATATGTTATTATAATAGAGCAAGTGAAAGCAAGTGATATCTGATACTATATATACTATACCACTCCTGCGCCAGTAACAAATGGAGAGTCTTAATTCAAGATTTTTTTTTTTTTGCTCCTCTTTTATGTGAGCCTTTATAATTTGCTTTTTGGAAATTTGCACACACAGTTCTGTGTATTGCTAGAAGCCTATGAAAAACTGCATGTTTTTCCATTCTTGCGCATTTACAGACATGAATTAAACTTCACTGCAGCTGATTTTTGAATTCTTGAACTGAAATTAATTACTGGGAAAAGGAAGGGCATTTTTCAAATTATGACAGTAATTAATTTAAGACGGTTGTTTTCCTTTACCACTATTCTAACCCAGTCTTCTGAAAAACAAAGAAATGAAAAAGATCTTATAATCATATTGACACAATTCCTATTTAGCTGTCTTCTGTGTTGGAATATTCACACGCAGCAGCAGGAAAGAAAATCAGGATATATAAATTAGAAGCTGGAGTGCGATTTCTTAAAGGATGGGCTCTATCGTTAAGGAACAGAACTGCGGAAATCAGATTCCATTAATGCCTGGAAAACTAAGGTTGTTATTTGTGCAGGTCAGACTGTGAAATGTAGTAGACCTTGTGTTACAGGTCATTTCTAAGAAGGCATTACACATCCTGTTTAACTGTAACTTCATTTTGCCCGGTTCCAAATTAAACTGTTGCACACTTCTTCCACAGAGGGAGTGAGAAAGGATAGCTGAAGTAGCCAAAAAATATTTTAAGAAGTCATTATATACTCTCTGCTTGATTTTCCTGTGTGACACAGCAATGGAAATAAAGGGGACTTGAAGAAGAAACTGGTCTGAGACGGCTTAACAAAGCCTTGGTTTTGTAGCATCTGAGTATTTCCTGAGACAAGGTAACTTCAGGGAAAGAGTGCTTCTTACTTTGGCGAGAGTCAGTGCTGGGCACTGAAGTAGGAAATAAAAAGGATGTGAGCACTGGGGTTTTTTGTGCCTCTCTGAAATGGGGAGGGGTGCAGGGGGGAGAGAGAGGGGGGGAAAGAAGACAATATAAATGTGTTTCTATTGGACAAAGCAAGGGGGGAAAGCCAGCATTTGAGCAAAAAAGTGTCGTAGGAGTGAGCACAGAAGAGTTGCTAGAGATGTAGGCAGAAGAGAGACTGGTCTGCAGAAAAGCAGGGAGAAGACGCACGGTGACCATGGAGTGCTAAAAACTTTAGAAATGCAGGCTGCTTTTCTGGTCTGCTCGAGAAGTCTGTTTTCATTCATGCAGAAGCATAGGTGTAGATTTTATCAGGACTTTGGGCTGGAGCACCCGCAGCTGTGGATTACAGATGCTTCCTGTCATGTATAAACACAATCATTATGTGAAAGCATGGCACCCTCACGGCTACCTAAACAGCCATTCCTCCGGACTGAAGCGCTTTGTTCTCTTTGGAGTTATTTTTACGACTACAAGCAGGACTCTACCCAAAAGTTACTAGCAGCAGCCCTGGTTTTTTTTATGTCAATTAAATGGATTTTGTTACTTGTAAAATACATGTCCAAACACAACTTCATTCTTCAATCACAAAGTATGTTTTCTTAACACACGGTGATATATAGTGACACTTGTTTGACTGACAGCACGAATGTAAACCCTAGTAAATACCACCTGTAACTTTGAAACTGGTGAAGCTCAGTTAATAAAAATAAGAACACCAGAAAAAAAAAAAAATCAGGCACTTTTGCATTACACTGCTACTTTTAAATATCAGATTTCAGCATGGATATGAGTTAACTCAGTGAAAGGACTTGGCTTGGTTAATGATGTTGTGTGTTAATGTCTCCATGTGTACGTCTCTGTCCCTTTCTGTGTGAGCTGAGATTGCCTTGATTTCCAAGTGCACAGCAATGCTTTCTCCTCATCGTGCTTTAGATACTGACACAGTTAATCATCCCACTTAATTTATATTAAACATCTATACAGCAAAATGTAGGTCCCAGCAGTTTTTATGGTCCTCTGTTCATAGCTTCTGATGTACTGTATGTCATGTATATTCTCTCCAATCAATTAGTAAATAAATAAATACCCTTGCTCCGCAGAGTGAATCACAGAGATGGTTCTTGTTGGGAGGAGGGGAGTCTTAGTAAACAAAACTGTATCTGGAAAACAGTGCAATCAATTTTAGAAGCAATTCTCCTGGTAATATATTATTTAGTTACCGAGAGTAGCATGCTTCCTTACCTCTCACAAAGAGCTTTAAAAAAAAAGTTATTTCGGGGGGTTGCCAACCCGTGGTAATTTAAGCAGCTTAACATCTCAAAACAAAAGGTGAGTGAGTTGTAAAAATATTCATTTTTAAATCATACTGGAAAATCCTTCAGCAACAGACTCAAAGAGACTTCCCCTTCTTGAAAACAAAACAAAACTGCCTTTAAAGTTAATCCGTAATGAGTGAGACTTGGCAGGTTAGCGGCTTTACAAAAAAAACCCGCATCCAGCATCTCTAGGACAACACTGGACGGGGGGGTGNNAAAAAAAAAAAAACCCCCGCCGACAACAAGGCAGCACCCCCAGCCATAAATCCCCCCTCGCTAGCTGCCGCCCGGCTCTGCCTGCTTGCCTTCCCTCCGTACATCCATCCTACCAGAAGGGGGACCTTTCCCACTCTCAGTCGCGGCTCTGCCTTAATTTCTGAAGAGAAAAAGAGAGAGCAGAAGAGACCCGAGAAATACGCTGTGTAGCTCTAATAACATTACAGCGGCGGCGTGTATGTATGTGTGTGAGCGGGGCGGCGGCGATTTTTTTTTTTTTCCCCCCCCCCCTCTCCCTCCCTTACCCTCTTTTTTTTTTTT